>JAVDOI010000060.1:387500-542500 GCA_032191485.1 Leptoclinus maculatus | reverse complement strand
TTCATCAGATGTGCTTACCTCATACAAACAGAGCAGAGTTTGCAGTAGGGGTGTTAATAATGAACCATTAACCAACAATAAGAATTCTGACTGATTCATTCTATCAGTTAAACGGTTGAAAGAAATCTCAAACATGAAAAAAGCTGAGCAAAACTCAGGACAAGCGTCTGTCACTTAAAGGAGAACCGCTGGACCCCCTTAAAGGTCGGTCCACCTTCAGTGAGCCTGAGCCAATGTTGTGGCTTCCTTCAGGGCTACCTCCCTTCCATTTAACCAGCAAGGGGCAACACAACCCACCAACTAATAAACTGTACACACACTGCTATGTTCACAGCTAGAACGTTACTGCTGACCTGCTGACCCGACAGGGTCTAGCAGACAGACACACAGCTCAACTAACAGCTGAGCCGATGGACGTGGTGGAGACTTGTTGGGAAAGTGGCTGCATGTGTCCTCGATAATGCACGCAGCGGTATCGGGTGTGATTGTTTCAGAGTCCTTTAATGACAACGTAGTATTGGTCCGATACCTGATACTGGTATGGGACCTTTATTGTCATTATATAAAGTAAAAAGAAATCAAGCAGCCGATGGCGCATTCACATATATCAAACAGTAATACAAATAAAGAAGAATAAAATTGATATTATAAATAGAAAATGTGTATTTGCAGTGACCTATAAACACAGGGAGATATTGCCTTCTGTCGATTGCACAGCTCTATAAACAAGTCAAATAAATATGGAATACGTATGTATAATGAATAAAGTAAGGAGCAGTTGGAATGTTCTATTCATACAAAGGAATGTAACTGTAAGCATTGTAGTGCTGATAGTCAGTTTCGACAGAGGCTGGTTCTCGTATTGGCTCTGGGCTAGAAGGTCTGTTTCAGTCTGTGATTTGATGGACCTGAAGCGTCCAGCGGGACATCATGGGTCTTTTATTATGTTGGCTGCTCTACTGAGGCAGCGAAGGCTGAACAAGTCCTCAACAGAGGGCAGAGAGCAGCCGACACCAGCAACTGAGGAAGCTCAGGAAGTGGAGTCGCTGCTGTGCCTTCATAGCTACTGAGGTGGTGTTGGTAGACCACGAGTGATCATCAGCGATGTGCTGGACCCTTTCCACACAGTCCCTGTTGATGTAGAGTGGGTTCGGCGACTGCACTGTTCTTGGGGAAGTCTATTATGAGTTCTTTTGTTTAAGGACGAGATTGTTCTCTGAACACCACACTGTTAGTCTTTGGACTTCATCCCTGTAGACTGTCTTGTCTCCTGAGATAAGTCCAACCACAGTTGTGTTGGTGGAATGAGTGGGGGCACAGTCATGAGTGTTGAGGGTGTATAGGATGGGGCTCAACACACAACCCAGTGGGGAGCCGGTGCTGAGCGTAAGAGGAGGATGGAGGAGAGGTGGAGGCCTGGTCCTTGGTTGTTAGTCGGAAAGTCCTTGATCCAGAGGCAGGTGGGTTGGGAGAGTTCTTGGTCAGTAAGTTTAGTAACCTGTCTATCGGGATGGCTGTGTAACAGGTCCTATTAAAGCATCCTCACATAGCTCCCCTGGTGTTCAAGGTGGGTCGGTACCGTGTGAAGAGCAGTGGCGATGGCATCCTCCGTAGACCAGTAGGCAAACTGGTACGGGTTGAAGTGGGTGGGAGGCTGGCTTAGAGGGCCAGACTGCAGGCAGTAGGGAAGGTGGAATTAGACAGGGACAGGTTGAAGATTTAGTGAAGACCTAAGAGAGCTGGTCTTCTCATATCGTCGGCACCCTTCCCGTCACACCAACATGGCCTGCAGCTTTCCCCCGGATTCAACACTCTGAGCACACTTCTCCCATCATGCTCCTGCACAGTGAGGAGATGGCTGGAGGCTCCGCCACGACAGCTATCTGTCACAGCTAACGGACGTGTTTCGGTCCGACACCAAGAGTGACGACGGTCCTGTTGGCTGTGATGTAATCACAACACATCCCCTCCTTTGGCATCTAGGGCTTCTCAATGAGGTTCTTAAAAATGTCCCAGTCCTTTCAAAACAATCCTACAGCTGCGATTAAGCTCCACGTCCCCTCAGTCTTTGTGGTGGATGGAACTTTTCTTCTGAGGGGGGGGGTGTATGCTGGGGTTAGGAGTAGGTTTACATGTGGTAGTGGTGCTGACCTTAAACACTTGTTAATGTTAGAATAAGTCTTGTCTCCTGTATTTTACTCCCCAGGAGAACATTTAATGTGTTGATGGGCCTTTAAATCGGCATAGTTAAAACCACCGGCTATGATACGGGGTTCTTCAGGATGTGAGCTTTGTTGTGATTGGTTGTGAGCACTGAGCAGGTAGCCAAAGCTAGCATTAGCATCTGGTGGAATGTGAAGAGTTGTGACTATGACAACGGTAAACTCACATCGAAGGTAGATAGGTCTGCATTAAACTGTGTGGTGCTCACAATCAGAAGAACAGTGACGGCTCTGCTTGGTCATGCACCTCAGCATTTTTGTGACGGGGCACCCACTGTGGGCAATCCGAGTTTTTCGAACGTGACTGTCACAAATAGTTATTAGCACTGATAAAAGCACTATCAACAAATCCGAGGGTTTTGCAAAGATGGACTATTTGTTTTTAAAGGAGCAGTGTGTAGGATCTAGTGCCATCTAGTGGTGAGGTTGCAGATTGCAACCAACCCAACACTCCTCCTATCAGTCCTCGCTTTCCATGTGTGCAGAGAACTATGGTGGCCTTTAGCTAACATAATAAAATATAAGGCTTTCTCTAGAACCAGTGTTTAGTTTGTCCATTCAGGGCTGCTGAAGAAACATGGTGGTGCCATATGGCGTAGAGGAGGGGTCTTCAACGTTTTTCAGGCCAAGGACCCCCAAACTGATAGAGAGATGGAGCAGGGACCCCCGACTATATATATATATATATATATATATATATATATATATATATATTGTATAAAATTGTGTTTTATATTAAACTGGGCCTAGTGCCATGTATAAACATACCTCTTTATTGTGCATTCAATACTAAGCTTTTCAAATAATACACAGGTTCATATATTCATGTTTTCATTTTAAACGTGCAAGGTACAGTGAGTAGGGTGGCCGTGCCACTGCCATTTATAAACATACCTTGTCAGCTGATACCAATGCCAATATCAACATTGTCTGTCAATTGCATGATAATCATGCATTCAAGCTATTCATATTGATGATTTAATTTTAAACATAAATGTGGAAACGAAAATGAGTGATGGCCTATTAGTGCCACTGCTATGCATAAACATACCTGTTATCTTGCATACAATACTGAACTATTAAAATAATGGACAGATTCATGTTTGAAAAAAAAAAAAAACATTTTTAAAATTGTCCAATCAACCAAAAATGACGCGGACCCACTGCAGTACCTCCGTGGACCCCCTAGGGGTCGCGGACCCCCTGTTGAAGACTTCTGGCGTAGAGGACCTGCTCCCTATGTAGTATTGGGTAATTCCTAGTTTTAAGTGATTATACACTAATGAAAACATAGTTATGAATTTTATATTCTGTTCCTGTGAACAGAGCTCCTGAAATGCTACATTCTGGACCTTTTTAAATGCTTTAGAAAAATTATAGTTTACAGGATATTGAACCTTTGTTTGCTTATAACGCATGTCATACACGACTTGTTCAAAAGCAATAAAGTAGTCCATGAATATGAGAGTTTACAGAGATCGTCCTCCTCGGCATGGTGGAGGTTGGTTTACCGTTGTCTTTTTGATTCTTCACAGTTCATTTAGTTTGTTCGCCCTCTGGTGTTTCAGAGGATAAAGCAACGAACAGCACATGAAGTAGAAACGCCTCGTTCATGCTCGGAGCTCGCTCGCCTTCTCCAAAGGTTCACAATACGGTGCCAAGTGCGTATCAACACAGCTTCAGTCTGCTGAGTTTAGTGCAACACCTAGTGGATTCTTTGAGAGCTCTCTCATACGAGCCTTTTCTGCCTAATCCGTCTGTATAAGCATTCAATAGTTAACTTCATGACGAAGTGTCTCTGATGATGTGGTGTGTGTTGTGTTCTTCAGATACTGTGCAGGTACTACACCTTGGGGAAACCCCAGTGAACATCACGACTTTGAACCTCAACGCCATGATGATGGATACATCGAGGTCATTGGCTTCACTATGACTTCACTGGTACGTAGCTCACTGTGTAATATAGTAACTAACGGACTAATTAACATAGGTAGTAGCCCCCAGTTCATTCCTCACATCTTCTCCGTACAGAGTCGCACATCTCACAATCACCTTTATTGGAAAGCTATAGATTCACATACAAGGAACTTCCCTATTTCAACAGCACGCGCTCGTATTTGAACTGTATTTCCACAACCTTCAAAGAAAAAGTAAAAAGCTTTTAAGTATTTCCTGGTAGCTGGAACTGAGAACCAAGAATTCAAAAGTGTTATCATCATCCAAGTTGGCTACATTGATGTGACTTTCAGTATTTCATGTTCATGTAAATATTTACATCTTATTTTTCTTATAATATGTTAGTTCCACTTCTTTCCAGACATTCTTTGAGTCACAACTTGGGAATCATGTAAAGAATCTATTTTATTGTGCTGGGGGCAGAATATGTTTTAATCTAGATGGTCAGAAGAGTGTTTGAAGATTCTGGAAAGAACAAATCATCAGAGCAGTAAAGCTCTACTATCATGAGTTCAAAGCCATAATGATCAGTCTGCCACCAGAAAAACAGTATTTCATTGAGTCGTAGCTGGAGTAAGGACCGCGTGTGAAGTGAAACTGTGTGTGTATGTGTGTGTGTGTGTGTGTGTTTGTAGGCTACTCTCCAGGTTGGAGGTCATGGCGAGAGGTTGAACCAGTGCAGAGAAGTCACCCTCACCACGACTAAACCTCTCCCAGTACAGGTACATACTGTCCATACGCACATCTGTACAACCACAGTGTGTAACATCTGCCCAGTAATGATGACTGAATACTGAAGCAGTGTGGCTATGATTGATTGATATACTTGTTAGGTGGATGGTGAACCGTGCAGACTTGCTCCCTCTGTCATCCACATCAGCCTCAAAAACCAGGCCAACATGGTGCAGAAAACCAAACGACGGACCTCACTACCACACCTCAACGAGTAAGTCACACACTCAAAACCACCGGAGACCCTGATGTTCAGCTTCTAATGATGACTCTGTGTGTGTGTGTGTGTGTTTGTGGTGTCAGTCAGCAGCCGGTCCCAGAGAGGTTGAGGATCAGAGTCAGCAGGATCAGTATGACAGACTATGACGCTCTACACTATGACAAGGATAAACTACGACAAGCATGTAAGCAAACACTCACATATGCACCACCAAACACTCACATATGCACCACCAAGGCTTTAATGGAAATGTGTTATTGCATTTTCAAATCAAAGCACACACAAGCTGATATCAAATACTGCTAATGACAGCATAAAACAACAAGAAAACGACAGAAATGTATCGGCTCAAATACATAATACTGTTTGTTAACGCGATATTCATTTGAACCATATCATCCAGCCATAATCGTACCACAGATGATTTCCAGATCAAACGATACAATAAGTGTTTAGTGAGGGTATAGTTGGTCTACAGCAGGCGTATTCATCTGAAAGGAACAGGTTATATGTTCATATATCAGATCACAGGTCAGTGGTGTGTGATGTGAGCTGAAGGTCCAAGGACCCTCATGACAGCAGCATCTTCAGGCTCAAGAGGGAATCGCACTGCTTGATGAAGGTCAACAAGATGATTCTCAGCTGCCTCTTTATGCTGCATCTCAGACGCTCTTCAGTGAGAGATGTCTGTGATTTACATAGAGCACGCTCAAACAGCATCGCTGACATCTTAGGAATGTAGAGCGGGTAAGCTTCTGTCTCTGTCATTAGAGACAATTACACTCGCATGCAGTCAGTTAGTTCATGTCAGAGTTCTGACACCGGGTGGCGCTCTTCCCTTTTACAACATTGTAACGCTTTAGAACACTGTAGACTATATATTAGTGTAAATGTAGACATGGTTCTTTTTGTTGCATATCATATAAATGTACTGTACAGGCTTTAAATCTGTAGTTCCTCGATGAAAACGTATATACTATTTCATACTAATTCATATTAATGATCCACAATTCCCTTTTTTCAATATAATGTGAAATGTCTATTGGTATTAAATGATGTTCTTCATTTCCATCATTTCATACCTCATCCTTTGTTCTCACTATCTGAAGTTTGAGTTGTTTCTCATTATGCAAATCAATCCCTGCTCTCAACTTGTGGATGTGTCACACTTGGGGAGATGGATAAAAATATGCACAGTGGTTATATCATCTCACTGTGGCTCTGTATTCCACCCTGAACATGGATCGAGTGGAGAGATGGTTTCATAGAGATCTCGATGTATAAAGAAGAACTATCATTCTATACTATAATATAGTCCAATCAGCACTGTTGTCAAATGACTTGTTTGTCTGACCAACAAGAGAATGAAGAGAGCTTAAAGTCACTGCTTCTTTCAACAAGTCACTCAAGAGATTTACAGTAACAAAGCCAGCGATGAAGCTTGAGGGAATACGTTTTGTTATGAATGTAGGTTATAAAGTAAAAGTATGGTAACTGCACATTCTACGAATAATGTGAAAAGCTGGAACCAGAGAAAGTCCAGCATTATGATCTAATTAATCAGTTATCAAAATATCTACCCGTTGATTTCCCGCTGCTCCTCTAATTGGACAATGTCTTTGGAAATGAGCCCATTTTACATTATTTTTTTTTTGTCTCGTTACAAAAACTTGTGTTTCTATGAGCTCTCTTTCCAAACGCAACAGTGCATGGACCAACAACCAATTAGTTGCTACTTGTGTGCCACTATAAAAGGTCATCCTCATGGCGAGTCCATGAAATAAATGCAGACGTTGTGTTTGGTGTGCTGATTGTTTCAGAATACATGCGATGATAAAACCTGTCTGTTATCTCTGCGGAATGTTTGGAGAATAGTGAATGGACCACAAAGTGAACAGGCACTTTTCTAGAATCTCTCTTATGATCTGACACTCTCCCAGAGCAGTGTTTGTCTTCCACCCTGAGACCGATATTTGGTATCAATGAGAGCTGTGTGTGGGTTTCAGGAGCTCTGATGTTCATCCAGCAGTGTTGTGTTGGTGCAGCCGGCCTGACGCCTCAGGGAGCCGTCTGTTGTTTCAACGACCGGCTTGGTCAGGCTCACTTAAGAAAATAAAAGACACCAAAGTTAACTTGGCGCTGTACATAAATCATCATTTTGAGGTACTGGGATAGACAAATGTGTCACACATGAGACGGTAAATTGCTTTAATTAGACTCCACTAGCACCGGTGGGCTGTGTACACACTTATAGAACAGGAGTTACTTTGAAGTAACTTTAGCCCTTGATGTTATTATTCACAGTAATGTTGAGCAGAACATTTCAATGACTGTGTGTTTGTTTGATATGCGTTAGCTTTCTGTGTCTAGCTCCTTCATTGTTAGCTATCCACTGGCATCAAAGACACAAGCGACCCCTACTGACCAGTCCCAGTTCTTTGCACTCTCCGAGTGGTATCTCTGCAGGCGCCCTGACATGTGGCTCTGAAGTTGCACATAACTTTAAATCCCTCTTGCCGTGTAATTTGCACTGAAGGACTTTAAACAGCTCTGGTTCTGATCTTTCCTATAGGCTGTTTCTTTCTGTCACAAATAGGATGTTCTCATCAAATATACCAGTATCATTTCCAGCATATATTCTCTCAAGACTAATGCATCTGTGTTTTTGGAACCCCAAAACATTTCACCTAGCCAGGTTAAATATTCATTGGCAAGTTGTTGTCGGTGGTTCACAATTTGAGTCCTCAGCAATCTCAGTGTTGCTGGTTGTCCTTACTTACTACCATATTTGTAATTAGACTCATGTGGATGTGGAGTCCCAGGTCTACATCAGTCCCTTCTAGATGACCAGAATTCAAACCAGCAGTATTTACAGGCTCCTGAGGGCTGGAGTTGAGAACCACTGTATAAGTAGATATCAAAGTGCTGTTGGATAATTGTCTTGTTCCTCTGTATCTGCAGCCATTCCTCTGGGACTGATTGTGGTTTCTGGTGACAGCGACTTAGAAACCTGCAGAGAACACATCCAGCGTTTACAGGAGGTAAGGAGGAGAGAGGGCCGGGGGTACAGAGGGAGAGGGCATGCTTCTGTGTCACTGCATGGAAAGAAAAAGATGAAGAAGAAAGCAAGCAGAGGACCATTTGCTAAAATGTGGAGCTATGCATGTGTGCTTAGTTGAGTTAATGAACAAGGACTTTTTACTCATTTGTAGAATTGCTAAAGTTTATGTTTTACACATAAAACAGATATGCAGAGGCAAACGTTCAGAAAGCATTATTGTGTTGTGTTTCAGTCATGTTGCATTATGCCATCCATGAGAATGGCTGGTGCTGTAGGAAGGAAGTGGCTCACTCTGATTGGTTGAGCAAGTATATGCAAATTCCATTGCACTGGTTCCCAGTTTGAGTTGTGAAGCCTGTAGACACTCTCCTGTCTGCCTTTCTAAGCTCCCATCTTCCTCTCTAGGACTTCTGTTCTGTCCAGCTCTCCTTCAGATGCTTGGGACTGCAGGTTGGTAGTTTGTGGTGTGTTTTTTGTTTGTCTCAGAGGCACACAGGAAACTAACAGCTTCAATCAATCAATTCCTTTTTATTTTGCATTAACAATTAGTACAAACAAGCAACACTTACTGAAATATGATATTATCACACAGAGGAAATGGTAATATTTATGATTCTGTCTCTACCAAAGTTCTGATTTACACCACAACTACCACAGCCCCTGGTCATCCCATAGCTAATAATCATTTAATAGATGTAACACATTCTTTTCCAAGATCAAGTAACAGACCACTCTGCTAATATTGCTGCACTTCTTTCAGGCTTGTTTAAAATCGCCTATTTTTGAAGTCAAACCATCAAAGTCATGAGTCAAGCTTCCTGTCTGGATCCAGTGGTGGATTTCGGTAGAAAGGTTATATCTGACACCAGTGCTGATAGCCAGGGGGAGTGATTGACAGCTGAGACAGAAGTCTAGTTAAAGAGGGCTCTTAATGTTTCACCAATATGAAATCCTGCTTTGAATTCCTCCAACACACACACACACACACACACACACACACACACACACACATAATTCTAAACAAACACCCACACACGTAAACAGAACACATTCTGTACTCTAGGGGATACAAAGTACAGCATGTGGCCAGTAATACATTACACAACACAATATGTGCACACAGATATTCCGATAAAATCATGTTTTTAACAGGAGCAGGAAAAAATACAGTACCGTTATCATATAAAAGTTATAAATTGATTTGCATTTGATTGTGTGAAATAAGTATTTGATCCCCTAGCAAAACATGACTTAGTCACAATAGTCGTTTTATTAGTCATGTTAGTCAAGTGAGTCGTTAGTCACGTTAGTCATTGGTGTCGTTAGTCACAGTAGTCGTTATCACAGTAGTCGTTAGTCAAGTGAGTCGTTATGTCGTTATCACAGTAGTCGTTAGTCAAGTGAATCGTTAGTGTCGTTAGTCACAGTAGTCGTTAGCCAAGTGAGTCGTTAGTGTCGTTCGTCACGTTAGTCGTTGGTGTTGTTAGTCAAGTGTGTCGTTAGTCACGGTAGTCGGTAGTCGTTAGTCACGGAAGTCGTTAGTGTTGTTAGACACGGTAGTCGTTAGTCACGGTAGTCGGTAGTCGTTAGTCACGGAAGTCGTTAGTGTTGTTAGACACGGTAGTCGTTAGTCACGGTAGTCGGTAGTCGTTAGTCACGGTAGTCGTTAGTGTTGTTAGACACGGTAGTCGTTAGTCACGGTTGTCGTTAGTGTCGTTAGTCACGGTAGTCGTTAGTGTCGTTAGTCACGTGAGTTGTTAGCGTTATTAGTCACGTGAGTCGTTAGTCACGTGAGTCGTTAGAATTGTTAGTCACGTGAGTCAGTCCTGACGGTCAGTCAAGCCTACTGAAGTGGTTTTGTTGCCGTCCCTGACACATCCAAAAGTGACGCTAGACGGATACTCGGAGCGTCATAGTTTGAAGAGTAGGGCTGCTGACCAAGCGTTGGTATTTGACCAGTTGGGAGTGAGAATGTGTTGTTCAATGTCACAAGAGTTGGTAGAAATTCATGCTGTCTCCTTTTTTCCTTAGTGATGTATCATAAAACTGAAATTAATCTACTTTCATGTTTTATTTTTAACTTTTTAACCAGGCAATATAATTTCAGTTTTGTTTTTGTTCCTCTTAAAGCAGTGGTTCTCAACTGGTCTGGCTGCGGGACCCACCATCACCCCTTAATGACAAGCCGCGACCCAAATTTTCAACTTCTCAAATGTATTTAATGAACAGATGGTGCAGTTTGAACCTGAGCTGAAAATGTCCTCTGCAGTCGTAGTAGTAGAGAGCTCTCTTGTGCAGAGAAATTGTTCCTGTCAGTCCCCGTTCCACACATGTTTCACGTAAACGAGTAAAACGGCTTCATGCTTTCTTGTGCCAGAACCTCGCTGCACAAAACACACTGAGGTTTTTGCCCTCTTTTGTCCTCAATGTAAGAAAATCCATATCTCATGTAGTCGGTGTCGTACTCGCTCAATTAGCATATGAAAACAAACTTTGTGAGTGTTCTTCTGTACTGTGAAATGGCGGGTGTATATTAGCATTACAAGGCATTAACGCCAAATACTGTTAAGGAGTGTGAATAACTCCACTGCATAAAAAATCCCCTTCAAAATAAAAGCACAGGATTTAAAAACATTTTTTTCAGCAAAGGCCACTGAAAACGGGTCCCACTTTTGGGAATCTCAACCCACCAGTTGAGAATCACTGTCTTAAAGGATATAGTTTTTTTTTTAATTGACATCACTAACATTATTTTCAATGCTTACTTTTGCTTTAGTTTAAGTTTTAGTTTACTATAATAACCCTGGATGTGACGGCGCCTTTCGCTGTATTGAGATAGGCGAGGTTTGAAAGAGACCGTTTGGTACTGAGTTATATCATTGCCCTGCTTTCATGTGCTTGGGTCACGGGAAAGAGAAACACTTGAGGATGTGAAAAACCCAGTCAAAGGACGTGAACTCATTGCTGTCAATGTGTCCTGAATGAAAGCTGTGGCCCTGGATGAAGTTATTTACTGGAACAAGTTTTAACATCTGGTACTGATGTATCATGTGAGAGATGAGAGAATCATTGCCTTTCATGATATCATTCATTTCCAGCTCACCACTGCCCTCCAGCTCTTCTGCCACTGTGGCATGGAGGAAAAAGGGCTTTAGACCTTTGTCTTGTGTGTCTGATGCTAAATATCACATGAGTATTGCAGCTCTATCCATTATGGTCCTTTCATGTTCGCACAGTCATTATGGAACATCTTCCTAATGGAGACCTATGCTTGAAAGTCAAATGGCCATTACTTTAACAGATAAATGAAGCCAGCAATGTTCCAGATTACACGTCTAAAAGGGACTATATTCAGCCAAACTCAGTCCAGACACTGGCTGGGACAAAAGTAAAACTGTTCATTTGTCTTTTGTACTTCAGACAACAGAAGTGTTTGGTCATTAATGTCTTAGGATAAACAACTAAAAGAGACACTACTGGAGTAGTACAGGTCATTCATTTAACCTCTTGGTTCAAAAGGTCTGAGCGAAGACCATTTTTCTTTTTTATAGCAATGCTGTACTGTATTATTTTAGTATTTACGTGACGGCTCGTATTACACATCAGCTGTGAGGAAATCAATTTCCTTAGCTGATGTGTGAATATTTTTGTGCTTTTTGAATTTTTCTTCATCATTAAATGTGCATTTCTTGTTAATGCTCATATTTTTCTGACCAGCACGTGCAAAGGTGGCAGGATAGGCACAAGCAGTTTAATGAAGCAGCATAGACACCTAACCGTGTCTGTTTTTAGCACACTTGTTGATAACGTAGTCATTCTGTCTACGTGTTCTCTCACACTTCATGAGATGCAGAGACACATCATCAGTGATGTAAGTTAACCTTGGGTCATTGTCAGCATCATTCTGTCTTACCCAGGCCATCCAGTTGGAGATTAGGCATCCTATGGTGCAGAGAAGCTTTAAAGCCCTGCAGAGGGACTGGGCAGTGAACTTCAATGAACTTCAATGGTTCACAGTGTGCCCGACACCCTCAGCTGCCGTCTTCTATCACTTTGGTGTACTTTCTTGGCTTTCTTGCTCTCAGAGGCCTTCTCTTCCAAGTTGATTCTAGAGGCACCTTCTTCACCTGATGAAGAAGCTGCCTTCCTCGCTGGAACACTCCTGCTGATAAGATGATGATATCAGATGGCATCTGCCCTCCCAAAGGCTCTCTAGATGGCAACTCTGGATATGCAACCATGACTTGGCCTGGTCCAATGAGTCCTGTTCCCTTGGTGTCCTTGGAGACTTTTATTTGTGAAGAGTCATTATATAGCACCCTCTTTCTTGGGTAACCAAGAACTCCTCAGTCAATCTGTTAAAGGGGAGCTTGATCTTCATCCCGCACATTTTGAGGAAGTGATTGATCTTCCTTTTGAAGCCTGAAGATCAGAAGGGGCCATAGGAATTGTGTAAAGCCCCAGTTCCACCGAAAGCCGGATGTCCCCGGATCACCTCGGATAAAAAGAGGTGAGAACCGGGGTGATCCGCGGTGAACCGGGGTGATCCGGGAAGGAAATCATCCCGGATGACAACACATTTGACATGTTTCCCGGTTCTACTACGGTTCCGCCACGGATCACCCCTGTTCAAGCCTGGTTCATCCCGGATGGCCATGGGATGAGCACGGTTTGACCACGGATACGCCACGGATACGCCACGGACACGGCCCGGATGCGACCCGGATGAAGCGTCAGGGTATAAATAGTTCTGATTTTCAGAGACAAAATCACTCTTCCGAAAATATTTGAAACGACAACAACATGCCGAAAATTAAACCCAAGAAGAAGGCGATGACTGCTGCAAAGAAGAAAGCTGCTGCTGCTGCAGCAGCAGAAGAAGAAAAGAAAAGAAGAGAAGAGAAGAAGAATCTTCCTCAGACAACAACAACACGCCGAAAATTAAACCCATCCAGGCTGTCAACTAGCTCCCGTTTCATCCCGGATTAACACGGTTATGCTACGGTTCATCCCGGTTTTACTACGGTTCATCCCGTTCCTACTACGTTTCTTCCCGGATGCGCTACGATCAACGCCGCCCCCCTCTCCATTCCCGAATGTCCCCGGATCACCCCGGATGTTAGTTGTACGTCCGACGAGCCGCTCGTCTTCCCGGATACGCCACGGTTCAGCACGGATGGCCACGGTTTTACTACGGTTCATCACGGAACGTCCCGGACTGACTACGGTTTCACTCCCGGATGACCCCGGATCTGATCCGTAGTGTCTCCGGGGACATCCGTAGTAGGTCCGGCTTTCGGTGGAACTGGGGCTTAAGGTAACCATGTTGATGGCTCCAGGCCTTCAATTTTCCAGGCATCCCTGATTAATGCACCTCTGTCAGCGGTGACTTGCTTGTATCCACTGTGGTGGGCGGGGGGGGGGGGGGGTGCTGGACACCACACTTGGTCAGGGGCCTCTTCACTCTGATGACTTACGATGAACAGGTTCACTCAAATGATGCATCCAGTGATAATCCACGTCTCTAGCCAATGTTGAATTGATGCTGTTTAACAGATTTAAGCACTTCTAATAGCCCAGAATCAAGTTCATAATCTAGCCAGGGAAATGATGTTTTAACCAGCTGGTCTGGTATAAACCATGGAGCATTTGTAAGGTTCAGCCAGCTGAACAACCCGGCTCCTTGATCTTCCCTGATCCAACCTGGGTGACTTACTACCCCTGATAACGCTGATCTAATTCTTATCAGTTTTGGCTACTTGGTCCACCTTCATCAACAAAAATACCCTCAAACCAACATTCACACCGCCAGGTGAGAGCTTTTGATCCCTGACGGTGTTAGGAGACAAAGACGCACATATTTTAGTTTCCACA
Organism: Leptoclinus maculatus; assembly: GCA_032191485.1. Taxonomy (NCBI): domain Eukaryota; kingdom Metazoa; phylum Chordata; class Actinopteri; order Perciformes; family Stichaeidae; genus Leptoclinus; species Leptoclinus maculatus. The sequence goes on along the minus strand of JAVDOI010000060.1, from coordinate 528,435 downwards.
GAGATTAGTTTCCCACACGTGTCTCAGCATGTTACAGCATGATGCACGAATATTGTTTGTGAACGTTTAGTGACTTTACAAAAATGTATTGATTGACTTTGTGTTCCAATGTGCTTGTGGTATCTATATTCTGTTTGTGTGTCTGTAGCCAAGTTTATTATATTGTGACTTGTTGTCAAGGTGAGCTAAAGTTGTCCTGGAATGTGGATGTGATTTACTCTGTTGCTTCAGAATAGCCTTTTATTTTGTATTATTATTTAGCATTGTTCCTTTATTTAGGTGCAGGGTTAGTTAGGTAGTCTGTTTGAGGCCCCAATCTGCTCAGAAGAGGCCTGAGAACAAAACTGTCAAGACTTTCTCTTTTCATTCATAATGTATCCTACTAATTAAAATAGTGTCTGCATTAAAGATTGTTTTATGTACATTTCTTTTGATTGACTGCACATTTAACCATGTCATGTGATGTGTTACTTCAGTAAATATTATAAATAATATAGCAAATATTACTGGGACCACTACAGGAAATTGCAGATCAACATTTAATATCCATTAATTGACATTATAGACACCACTGACTATCCTTTTATTAGTTTGACCACAATTAAGCAGATTGACGGTACAAGGTCCAGACACATACTAAGTTTCCGCCTGGTCTTGACTTCCTGTCTGTTTCTTTTCTTTCTTCTGTGAGGCTGGGGATGCTCTACTGTGATGCTCTATCCCCTGACAGAGCGGTGGAGGGGATGAGGTTGCTGGAGCATGGAGCTCTGCAGTCCTCTCCATTTCTATGGTCCATAGAAGACGTACAATCACTTAACCAAAGGAACCTTAAGTAACTTATAGATGCTAATCAGTCACTGCTTTTTCTTTGTCATTGTTACAGAGGACCAGATCTCTTTTTGACATCACAATAACAGTGAGGCTGCAGAAAAAGACACCAAATGTTTGATTGTCATTCGATCCGACAACTTTATAAAGACTCGGTCACAAGAATTCTAATGCGTCTCACTTATTTTCTGGGAGGATGAGAGCGAGAGGATACGAGATGGCGAGGAGAAATTTCAATTCAATTAAATTTTATTAGTATAGCCCAATATCACAAATCACAAATTCTCCTCAGAGCGTACTTGAAACCACGGCAGCAGTATGCAAAGGTGCTGCTGATTGTAATGGCATAATAATGTTGTTATAGCAGCAACAAAATTGATATGTTCATGAATTTAATGTTTTAAAAGAAGACTACTCATGATGTCGGATGCAAGCTCGTCTACAAACCAATCTATTGCAAGTGTAGGGAGACGCTCAGGGAGGGGATGATGACCGGATGCTTCTGTGGAGATGTGTGAGGACCATGTCAGGTTGTTGGTGATGCTGATTCTCAGGAACTTAAAGCTCCACTGATGTAGACAGGGGTTTGTGTCTTCACCTCCTTTTTCCTAAAGTCAATCAGCTCCTTGGTATCTCAGTACTTAAGTGCATGTAAATGCAGTGAATGTGAAAGTAGCTAATGAGCTTGCTTTATGTCTGTATCGCTGTGGATGACAGGAAACGCTGTGTTCTGTTCTCCTCATGTGGATGTCATGTACCCACATCCTTCATTTCACAATGAGCTTTTCATCTTCCTCTTCAGGAGCAACACTAACTCTGTAAATGTTATTTTTATATATCACTAACAGTAAAAAGACAGCTCACGAGTTGTTGTCAGCCTTTGTGTTGCATAGCAACCAGATGATGCAACTCGTTCCATCGTTTGATCTCCTGTTCTCTGGTGACTGCTGATGCTCACTGGTGCAGTTGAGATTGATTGAAGGACTGAATATGGTTCACTTTTGTTGAACTTATTGTGGTATATATTTAGTTCAATCAGGAGAGACAAGTGAATGATTAGTAGTTAACATTTATTATGACAGATGCTGCGTTAATGAGTTACACAGAAATTCTTTGGCGCTTGAACTCAACGAGGAGATTTGTGATCGAGTTGTGATTGCCCTGAGCGGCAACAATATAACCCCCCCCCCCCGTGGAGTCCAGACACTGGTGGTGATGGTGGCTGATGAGGTTGATAGAATGATGAGTTGATGAATCTGCGGAGATGGGGAGGTGGAGGGTTGCGTAACAGCGGCTTGAACGAACTGAAGGTAGAGAGACAATCATATTTAAAGAAAGACAGCAGCAAGATGATAGGCTAACGATGTCCTTGTGTCGTCGTGCTATTGGCTCGAGAGACCAGCTGATCTAGACCGCTGATATGATTGACAGCCCCAAACAATAACAGCAAGGAAATAATGAGTGTGCCTGCATGAGGAGTGATGGCAGATGTATGGTAAATAAGCTATGGGCTTAGGCATGCAAGAGTATAGTCTTCCTGTCTGAACTTACGCTAGAGCTTCATAACATCAATTCACTGTGTGACCAGAATATTATTTTACTATCAAATGCGAAGACAAGCAGACTTTACATTTGAAACATTCCCCTATGTGCAATGTAAACAAACACCGCGTCATTATTAGACAGGTCTGAGTGGTGGTGGATGGGTCAAACAAACACAGGACTTTCACCCAAGAAAACCGCTGTTTGTGTCCTGTGTGAAACAAAAAGCCTAGGTTTACAGCATGCTGAGAGTTAAATGTAAAACGTAGCTACTACCTGCCCTCACAGCCTGGGCTATGTGTGCACCTGGACATCCTTTGTGGACTTGTGTCAGTATGAACATGTGTAGTCCATTTACTGTTTTCGGAGTCTGAAGTGGAGTTTGCAAGCATTTATTATGGATTTTACTCGAGCCAGTAGCTGGCAGGCTTAAGCAATATGGTCATTGTTGCCACTGTATGCTAGTGTGTAGCTGCTGGTATGCGACACATGGTTGTTGTGCTTGGCTCAACTTATTGCAGGTGCGGTTGACAGCAGCATTTCCTCGTATGCATTTAGTTTCATTGACATTTTTAGTATCCCATGTGTGTGTATATATATATATATATATATATATATATATATATATACATACAAGGCCTACAAAGCTTCTAAATGTGACAAAGAACTCAAACTTTCCGTGTAAGAAGACACAAAGGAGTGAAACCAGAAGAGACGAGAGAAGAAAGAAGGTGAATGGAGGACTCATTCAGTCAGACGTGTTCAGCTTTTGATTCGGTTGTTTGTAGGTTTTCTGTGAAAGCCTGCCGGCGTTTTACTGTTCAGACTGCTGCTGGAGTCGACAGCAGGATTAGATAAGTACAGACACACACAGAGAGGGAGAGTAGGAGTGTTTACTTCAGCCAGCCTTTCTGTCACAGTCTGCATGAAAGACTTGCAGTTTGATGGGAAAACAACTTTACTTTCCTCGGCTTGTTTTCCTCCTGTCACGTCTGTCGGAAAGTGACTTTTTTTACATTCAGTCGCAGTGCAAAACTAAAATTGGTTGCTTTGTATTACATTGAAGCTGCAAAATCTACATTGATTGTCTGTAAATTTGACCAGTTTTCTGAAGAGTTAAAGATTTAATTTTTTCAGCATTTTGCCAGTTCCAGTTGTTATTTTTCGAGGTTAGTGTAAAGTGGACAGTTAACTTTAGCTCCCTGTTCTCAGAGCAGCAGCTATTTCAGAAGCTGATTTGCTCAGTTGTTCACTAATAAAATACTGTTCAATGTCTATGGTTTTAGCTTAGGAAGATCAGCGTCAACATCAGATAATGTAGGGATATTTCCCCAGACAATTATCCCCAAATTTGCTCTCCTCCTCCCGCCGGAGCTTCCCACCGCAGGTTGAAGGCTGCAGGCAATCCGGGTCTAGGTCTGTCCGTGGTGGGTTGATTGCTGCTGGTGTCCTCACATGCACTAACCTTCTCTAAAAGCCACGCGCAGAAAGTAGATGGAGCTTTTTTACTATCGTTAATCAAGAGCGTTGTTTTTCAATTTGAGAATATAACTTATTGATTTCACGTTAAGATTTTAGAAAGCTGTCCTTAAACTCAAATAGCCCCTTCTTGCACTTTGTATTTTCTGCGCTTCTCCTCAGACTGTATACTTGTTTCCTGCCCACCAGCTTCAGCCCTCCTCCTTCACACTCAGGCTACATCCACACTAATACGTTTTTGTTTTAAAATGTTTGAGGAACAAAAACCATCTCCGTCCACACGGCGTTTCAGCATCGTTTCAGAAAATGATCTCTGTCCATACTAACGAGCCTGAAAACGAATATCACGTGACTATTCACGTACACTGTGCATGCGGGTGCCAGTGTAAGCAGGAAGTAGATTGGTTGCTTAGTTTAAAAAGAGTAATATAGTAGTCTTTAATAATGAAAGGTCGTGCTTGATACTTAAGATCTTCCTCTGTAATCTTCCTCTATGAACTCAAACAGACACATTTCGGGGAAAGTTTTATTTTTCAGATTTAGAGCAAGACCTGCAGCGTTGTAACTATCTCTCTCACATCAAATTTACTTTAAAATGAACACTTATCAAAGTTTACTAGATTATGGGTCAAAAAATGTAGTCAACACACGTCTCTCGGTTTCCTCTCGGTTTCGTTGTCGTCTGTTCTCATTCGTAGCTCTGCTGGTGGCTGAAGTCATACTGGAGAGCAATTCATGTTTTGTTCCTTTATAGTTTATGTGTGTGGACTTCACAATAGTTGTGCAGAACAAAATAAGTATTAATAGGAAAAGGAAAGTCCTCCGTTTGTATCAGACTTTAACTGGTCAGCAACGCCTGTAATCAGTTGTCCATGTTGAATTAACCTGGTAGTCGATCGGTAATCAAGGCTGTTGTTGTTTGTGATTTTCCGGGAAAGGGTCACGTGATAGGGGCGTGACGAATCAGAGAAGGACACGTCGTGACTGCTAAGAACCATACCAACGTCTGCTCTCAGATTTCTCCTCTGCTCTCTGATTTTTTTGTTGTTGTGTATAACCCTGTCAAAATTCCCCACCAATAGGATGCCAGGTGTAGTGTTGGCCAATGAAATGATCCGTCTTGTTGTTGGTATGGTTCTTGATGGCCGGTTACTTTTTAACAGCGTTAATCCACTTCTGCCCCCAAGGCTTTAGAAGGACAGTTGTTAAAATATATCTATATATATATACTGTATATATCTATATATACTGTGTGTGTATATAGATATATACTGTATATAGAGATATATACTGTGTGTGTGTGTATGTATGTGTATATATATATATATATATATCCTTATACCAGTGCACCGCCCAGCCCATACTTTTTCTTTTACTATACACCAACCTCCTGTCTGTGTTCTAGAGGAACAGTGGTGTGAACAGGTAGCCAGGGTTTTTGTTGAGTTTAGTCTCATTTCTGTTGTAACAAAAAAGGTTGTCAATGAATAGTTTCACTTTGTTCAGGCATTCTCTCCTCAAACAACCGGGTCTCACTCGCAACTCGTCACATTCCAACGCTTGGTCCCTCTAAATGTGTGATTCCGACGCACGAGGTGCCCTTTAGTGTCTGTATGAGACGTCCCGGGCTTTCCATCGTCAACCATTATTGGACGCAACTAACGTAGTATAAAGAGTGAGGAGGTCAAAGTAGTGAGGACTACAAGGTGGATGGACGGGTCAAACAGACTCAGGACTTTCACCCAGGAGACTGCTGTTAATGTCTACATTGATTTATTTTACCTTAGTTTTGTTATGTGACTAGCAGTTACATAATAAACAAACTTATTTTACGTAATAAGTAAACATACTTCTTTTAACCCAAACCACAACCTTTTTGCTAAACCTAACCAAATACTTTTGTTGTGAAAGTAAACCTAAAAACTAAGTAAACCTATGTTCGAAGTTTATTTAGAAAAAAGACTGCATCTAATGTGACAGCCCTGCAATAAAGCCTTTAGTACCTTCATTAAGGTCGTAATGTTGATTCACCTCTATGGTCATTTTATTGTCCATCGTGCCATCAAACTGGCCAGCTGCTCCATTCTCTCCACCATCAGTAGTTTCAGTACTAGCATCGTTACATACATATAACACAAAGTAAAACATACAGCTTCCATAATAACCCTAACGTTGAATCAACACCTCGTGATTTATGAAGGGAAGATGTACAGCAGAGCTGTTGGATTCAACTTCATTTTTAGATAGAAGGACACAACAGTGCTGATCCAAAGTGTTTCACAGATCAAAAGAACATGCAGCAGACACCACAGGACACAGTAAACCTCAATAAAGCTGGACCGGCACACAGTCCTTGATCTGTGGACAGACGGAGTCTTTGGTCGGAGGATCTTAGGTGTCTGACTGGGTACGGGGGCAGGAGTCCACAGATAGAAATATGGTTTCAACCATTTAGTGGTGTGTAAACAAAGAACAAGGTTTGAAGCGTCAGTCTACAGCTAACGGGGAGCCAGGAGTCTCAGAAATATGCTGTCTGTTTTTTGATCTTGTTAAAAATCTCGCTGCAACATTCTGTGCTAATTGGAGACTGGATGAAAACAAAGTTGAGAGTGATACCAATATACAAAAAGTTTCTGTAATGAGGAGATTGGATATGACGGTGTGGACAACTTTCTCCAATTCTCTTGTGCTGTCAAACATTATAAATCTGATATATCGGTTTATTAAACTTCAGTGCTGAATAAAATGACTATATTTTATATATGTTTTGGCATAAGGAGATAATGTCCCAGATGTGGATAAGAGTAGTAGTAGGATAACTGTTGTACGGAGACGTGGGTCAAACATGTGTCTCAATGTGCATCATTATGACCTTCCTTGTTCTGTGTCGATCAAAGGTTAGACTCCACATGAATTTATTTGTTCTTTTCCCTTCTTTGTTTGCCTCTGGTGTGTGACCTTTGTCTTGGGAAAGCACACTGAAACTCACCTGTAGATGGTGAGTCTGTGAGGCGCTACACTGCAGACAGGAGTCTCTGCTAAAGGAAGCTGTTACTGTAAACTGGCAAATCTGTGTCATCATTGGATTTTTGGGTAATCTGGTGTAATGGCAGAATATCAATGGAGAAAAGGAGTTATGAGGCTTCATCCTGACTGCTACTCAGACACTTGTACAACGCGTTTCTGTGGGTCTACTGTTTGCACAAGGGTGGACCAAATAGAAGCATAAGTCGTCTTGATAGAGGTTTCCAAACTGTAACACATTTCTGGACAGTGCCATCATTTCCTCTGGGTTCCTGTGTGATCCAATGCTTTCTTAGAATAGTATGTAACGTATAGAGAAGCTTTTACAGAATGGCATGAATTGATTGGTTTTGGCCACAGAAAATGTCTTCAGTATTATCGGGAAAAATGTGAAGGTTCAGCACTAGGACAACCCAATAACTGCCCGGTCCCCTCCGTCTGTTTTTCTCTTTTAAGAACAGTCCAAACTGTTGATTAGGTTTAGCCTAAAAGGTTGTCTTCCCTTGCGTCACTCAGATTTGGGCCTACTGTTTGTCAGTTGATCATTTGTAAAAATGAGCTTGTTAATGTCATTCATGCTTAAGCAGCCTGATGGCTGTGGATTGATTCTGTATTCATTTTACACCAGGCTTTCATTTGATCACTGTGATACGTCACCACTCACTAAGCAGTGTCATTGTTGTTGACCCACGATTTCACACTAGGTCTCTTAACCAAACCTTCGGATTCATCCACCGTGTCCTCTTGTTTCCCCACTCTTGGAGCTGCTCTGTCAGCTCGGTGGTTCCTCTGTTCAATAGATGGATGCATCACTTTGAACAAAAACTCCTGTTCCACTGTGAGACGGTTTTCTCCTGCTCTGAAATCTAACTCTTCTGTCTGTTTGTCCTTCAGGAGGAGGCAGCCAAGCCAAAGAGTCTTTCCTCACAAAGATTATCTCCAAAGTGGTGTTTCCTAGACTGTAAGTACACTTTCTTAATTATCTACTTTCTCCTTGATAGTTTTTTCCACCACCTGGACTCCCTACTTGTATTATGAATCTTCCACATGTGCATACATTACCGACAGAAATAGCATAATTTTCTTACTGCAAATAATGAGAGCACTAGGTTTGTACTGTGCTACTCTCTGTACTACACTGAAAAGACAGAATATACTGTTGATTCCCACTGACACAACATTGAAAAATGGCTTTCATATCAGTGTCAAACTGTTTATTATATGAAAATTATATATGTAGTAGACTTGGAATGATTGGAATTATTGTACATTCTGCTGTTACAAGAGCAAAAGAAAAGTACAAAAGACATTTTCTTTATTTCAGTGTGCTTTTATAACTAGATTTTAACTCGGCTCAGAGCAAACACACTAGGTTTTACCTTTTTGCAAATATACATATGGTGTGTATTTTCAATGTTTCATTTGATAAATGTTTTCTATCTGTAGTAGAGTGGTAATAAGGGTTTATGGCAACCACAAAGCATAGAAATGAACACGCACGTTGTGTGTGCTTATGCTTGAGAATCTTTATTGTGCGTGTGCAGCATCGCCCCCACCCCACACCAGACTCCTGAGTCTCACACAAAATGTGGAAAAAATGTTAATAGATATAGGGGGAAAGAAGAAGAAACCATAGGGAGAGCAACAGAGGAAGGATCCCTCTCTCAGAACGGACAGAAGTGAACATAATACTTACAACATAGTCAATCCATATGACATAAATGATTCATATGAGATTAGTAATAGCAGTAGTAGCACTAAAAATAGGAAGTCCTCCGGCAGTCTGGGCCTATAGCAGCATATCTGGGGGCTGTTCAAAGCCCTAACTATAAACCTGAGCCAGCCCTAGCTAGGGACCACAAGCAACACTGCATTCTGGGAGTGCAGTGTTCTAGTGGGGTAATAGGGTACTATATAGGGCCTGACCAGTTAGAGCTTTGTAGGTGAAGAGAAAGATTTTAAACTCTTTGGTGGATTTTACCAGCTCCTCTCCTGTGGAACCAGTTAGGGCTGGCTCAGGTTTGCCTTGGACCAGCCCCTAGATATGCTGCTATAGACCAAGACTGGCGGGGGACTTCCGATGACACACTGAGCTCCTCCCCTCGTCCTCTCTCTCTCCATCTTTATGCATTCATGTCCCATTAATCCACATTACTAACTTGTCTTCTTACCCGAAGTCTCTCCAACAATAGTGATCTAGTCCTGATCCAATAGAAACAGGGCACCCCGAAGAGAGGAAATGCCATATAAATATAACATTCCACATCAATGACACCAAAATAGCACAGTCTCTCTACAATATTAGGTATGCAAACACAGTTATTGTTGAGTTGTTTGATTTCTGGTTCATTTAAAGAAGGTTATTTTTGATGAAATGCATACTTACTCAAAATAATATTGTTCCATCGGTTCTTGTTCATTGGTGAATGTCATGAATATTAATCTCATACATTCAGCTGCAGCTTACCAAAAATATCACAGAGAAAAAACTATTTTATGCACGCACGCACGCACACACACACACACCTCTGGTTGGGTAGAATCCTGGTGGAATTTAGCAGAGAACAAACAAAGATACAGAACAGCTAGTTGAAAGGGAGAGTGAGAAGGGAGAAGTGTTTGAAGAGGATGAAGGAAATATGTGCGTCGTTAGCAGGTGATCCATTATTACAACAGTAGCTTTTTAAAGTGACATCAATGTGTGAATTTTAGTTCAACCCACCAATGCAAAGACTGATCAGGTTTTTAGCTTATCGGAGTCCTTTGATCTGAGCCACAGTGGTCCCTAATAGGGACCACTGTGGCTCAGTTTTATTTATCAGGGACAGTGCTTATTAGGATGGCCCACCGTCTCATGTTAACAGCAGTTAGACACATTGCATGGACATCTTGATTTAAAAGCCCCCAGACCAAAAGTGAATGAATACAAACAGGGCAAAGCCAGAACACGGGCCAACACACATGCAAACCAGACCCCGTCACCAATTCACTGCTCGTTTTCTCTCCCTTAGGACAAGGATGGAAGGCATTGAGTCTACTATATACTGTGTGAAATCCCTTCATGTTATGCTGTCAGACAAAGATGGACTGAATGGGCTTTTGCTTGCCTCCAGGTGGTCACATACAGCTGTTCAGCAGTGGGGAGGCAGCCAATGTACATTTTAACAATGATGAATGCTATTTGCTTTTTGGCTCCATCCTTTAGTGACAATCTGATTTCAAGCAGCTGAATTTCAAAGAGCATCACCACAGAAAGTAGTTCATGCTGCATTTCTGTTTGTCTCTTCAGCTACAACGGCAGATCGTTTCTACAGGATAGACAGAGCACAGGTAAGTCTACCATGTCAATAGCGTCTCTTCACCACACATGCCTAGGTCTGCATTCCGCTGATGATCCCTTCTAGCTTCCTTTGGGGAGAATCATCAGTAAATATAGACTTATTTACTGGATTAGTGGTTTCTGCAGTCTTCCCCACAGGCAGCATGGGGCCAGAGCAACCTTCCTCCCAGAGGATAGGCCAGCCCATATGTAGCCTGAGGGGAACCAACAGGCCACACATCACCTGCTACTGCTCACAAAGCTCATTACTGGAAGCACACGGTACAGGCTGAGGTCAACTCAGAGCTTCTCCACTCTGGATGCAATGATATTTTAGTGAGTGAATCAAACTGTAAAAGAGACGGGGGACAGCAATAGGATTTTTGAAAAGTGTCCCCAGTGAAAATAGTGACTCGGCTCATCTCAAGCCTCATGTTTTTAAACTACTGTTATGTTTACCAATATTTTATTGTACATTTTAATATTTTTCTATTTTTAAATGATGTCTTGATTATTGCACTGTGTTCATTGTTTATTGTTATGCACCAAGTCAAATGTGTAACGTGCTTGGCAATAAACGGTTCTGATTGTGGTTGGGGTTAATGCTGCAGCAGTGGAAGCAGATGTCCACTGTTTCATTAACATCAACACAATTTGGTTTCTTGCCAGTTTCTTAATTATTAATATTATTATTATTATTATTAACCATTCAAAGTTTTTTTCATTATTATTAAATACCCCCCCCCCCACCAAAAAGAAAACATAATATCCATGAGAAAAAGCAGTGTATCAATATGTTTTGCCTATCTTATATAAATAAAGATAAATAAGCAACACAACTGGTTTTTGTGTTGGTGTTTGGTTAATGAAGGATTTTTAATCATATAGTCATGTACTTTAAATGGATATGTTTTTGTTGAAGGAATCATGTGCTATATAGACAAATATTAAGTGTTGAGATAGATAGATAGATAGATAGATAGATAGATAGATAGATAGATGAATACTTTATTAATCCCACAAGGGGACATTTTTTCGCTACAGCAGCATTTATACATACAGAGTAAAAAATATGAAAAAATATCAAAATGCACAATATATAAAATGGAATAATATTAAATGAACTAACTAAACAATAGTGCAAAGGTTTACCAAACAGTGTGCCGGTGTTACAGAGCTTCCTTTGACAACAGGCTCTTGGTGATACCGGTATGAACTCACTGAAACTTCATGTTTTATGTTTCTCAGGAACATCTCAACTACGTATCAGAAATCTCCCAAGAAGAGATCTTCATCCTGGACCCTGAACTGGTTGTCATGATGACAGTAGGCACCTCCCCCTCAGCCATGCCTGACCTGGTTAACCCCGCCTCCAGCCTGGTAAACAGCAGGTAGGTCAGTCACCGCCGCAGTGGTGCTGTCAGTGTCACCAGTGGTTGAACCTTAACCTAAGCTCACTAATCGGAGCCAAAAGCCTTAGAGCAGCACAATAGACCCTTTTAGTGTTGATGTCAGCATTAGTCTGCGACCCAGGGGCCAAAATGAAGGGTTCCTCATTAATTTCAATGAGATCACTCATTGAAATTAACCCCCGCTGCAGGGGTTTATTCTACAAAAGCCTGCAGCAAGAAAAACAGCAGCAGTGCAGCACAAAATGTGCTCCTGATTGCTTTTGTAATGGCCTACTGCAGCATTCTGTGATAAAACAAAGAACAGGAAGAACGAATATCTTGGAGGAGAAAATAACTGCTACTGGGATACGTTTCCAGAGGTGTACAATCCTGCCTCAAAGAAGTATAAACTGCCTCATGTCGTGTCTCGGAATCGAACTTCCTGGTTGGTAGTCTGATCTTCAGTGTGTGCGTGTGTGTGTGTGTGTGTGTTGTAAAATGCAAATTGCATGGTGCTGTGGTGATGTCTCTCTCTCTCTCTCTCTCTTTATTTATTTAATTATTTTTGCTCTACGGTTTATGTTTTACATAACATAAAGCAGATATGCAGAAGCATAACATTCAGAAAGCAATAGGATGTCAGGTTATTAAAGCAGTTTCATGTCCATGTACAGTAAGTGGTGCTGTGGGCGGGGCTTGATCACTCTCATTGGTTGAGTGTATGCAAATGTCGTTGTGCTGCTTCACAGTTTGAGTTGTCGAGCCTGTTAGAGGGCAAAGCCTGCATGAAGTAGAACTGCATCATTCTGAGGCGAGTGTGTGTGTGTGTTTGTATGCATAAGTTCATGTGTGTAGGTGTATAAATACATGAATAATATTTTCTATCTTAATTTTTCCACAGTTTATTTTCCTTGAACAAACAGCCAAGTGTTACTATTTGCTTTGGTTGTGTGTGTGTGTGTGTGTGTGTGTGTGTGTGTGTGCTTTGCTCTGCCTCCATATGAAATCCTTTAAACCTCATTTATACGCACACTCACACAGATTCAATCCTCACCTACCTAGGAACCTGTTAGAGCAGGTGTCTGCTGACGCTCTTTAAAGGCTCTCTGAAAACAGACTCATGTTTCTCTGTTCACAGATTTTTAGGATAAGTCTGATGTTATTCTGTATTCTTCTTATTGTCAACAAATCCCATGACAAGATCCATTCCAACAATGTGTGTGTGTGGCTCACAAGTCCATTGGTTCCCACTAAAGACATGCATCTTTAAAGGCTGTTCACAAATATACAGTTTGATTTTAGGAAAGTCTTTTCCTAAAATAGCCCGACACTGTAGTTTTGAGCAAACGTTACTTGGATGTTGGGGACTATTTTCAGAGTCAGATTCATCCACACTTGGTGCGCTAGTGAGTGTGGAAGGTGAATGTGGGCTTGAGTCAAAATAAAGTGGTGAGGAAGGAACATGTCCAGTGCAATAGAGAGGCTCATTGATGTGTTGAGAAATAAGTGAATGAACATTCATTGTTGTTCTGTGAGAGTCAAACCACAATGATCTGATTTGGTGTACAGAAACATGTAGAATATTCTTATCCTTTAAACCAGTGATTCTCAACTGGTGGGTCGTGACCCAAAAGTGGGTCGCGGGTCTTTGCCTATTAAAAAAAAATAAGATCCTGTGCTTTTATTTTGAAGGGGATTTTTTATGCAGCGGAGTGCCGTCTATTCACACTCCTTAACAATATTTGGTGTTAATGCCTTGTAATGCTAATATCAGCAGGGGATAAACTGAAAACTATACCTCTGTCAAATGACACTATAAGTAGACGAATTGAAGACATGTCGGATGACATCAAACAACAGACCACAGCTCGAATTTAGGCAAGTGGTCATTTTGCATTACAAATGGACGAATCTACAGACATAACAAACAAAGCAGTTTTACTCATTTACGTGAAACATGTGTGGGACGGGGACTGACGGGAACAATTTCTCCGCACAAGAGAGCTCCCTATACTACGACTGCAGAGGACATTTTCAGCTCAGGTTCAAACTGCACCATCTGTTCATTAAATACATTTGAGAAGTTGAATATTTTCCTCGATTTGGGTCGCGGCTTGTCATTAAGGGGTGATGGTGGGTCCCGCAGCCAGACCAGTTGAGAACCACTGCTTTAAACAGCGGTCCTTTGTGATTTATCACTATAGTCACTTTAAGAACTCAAGATACTGAGTCAGTAAATAGCTGATGGACTGAATGAATAGCTATCAAACAGAACTGAGTTAAGCCTCAGTAGCAAAGTGACAGGCTCAGAAACTCTTGTCTGTATTTTTGTGCAGGTGCATTTAAATCTGTGCAGAAGCGCGCTACTCACAAGGGAACAGAGCTAGGCTAAAGGCTAACCTTTTATCCTGCTTGCTAACCTTTACTCCTTAAACAATACCTAAGACTGGATATAAAAACCAAGTGGGAGATGAGATAGTGCTGCGCTCTTTACAGAGAGATGGCTGAACGACACCGTTAATGTGCTTAAATCACAAGGTGTGACTCTTGCGAACAGCAGTGCAAGAGGCTGTTTGGTGTGAAGCCTGGAACTGTCATCTGACTTTAATTATCTGATGTCTCCACGCTTTTAAAACAACAATGCAGACAATATTACAATGTGGTAAAATAAACATTTACCGGAACATCTTATTTCTCCTGGCATTTCAGCTGCTCTGTGGGTATAAAATGTGTACATATAGAGATTAGCATACAGAATAGAAAAGAGGGAATAAATAAAGGAACTGGTACAGGCAGAGCAACACAACCCGCTGATCCTAACAACACTTCCCTTTAGCGTTTTGTGAGCGTGCACGCACGTTTGTGAGTGCGTGTGTGTTGGCGGGCTGATTTGCAATGCTGAGTGCACTGAGTGGGAGGATGAGGAGGAGAGATGAGACCGAGAGGCAGGGGCAGAGTGAGGGAGAGACGGGTTTGGAGTCAGAAAAACAGTGGATGTAGAGAGAAATGCATGCGAGAGCACCGGGAGTCACAGCGATCCACCGAACTCCGACACACACAACAGTGTGAGCGCTTTGCCCACGCAGGGCCAGAGGTGAACGTTATTCCTCCCACTATAATTACCTCTCTCCTCTGCTCTCTATCCCTCTGTCTCTCTGACAAACACACCGAAACACACCCACGCACCAAACATTTTGTTTTCTCAAATGATTTTTGAGCTGATAGCTTCAGTTTACACTTCAGCATCAGGTGAAAACCTGTTAAAGCAGACACAATCAGGCTCTCAGCTCCGGGAAGCTCTGAAATGTTAGAGGTTTATTTCAGGACAGGAAAACTTTGTGAATTGGACTATTTCGAGGAGATGTTGCAGTCTGTGACAGAAATGTTTCCCCAATGCATTTTCATATTGTTTCTTACATTTAGTGTGTTTAACTTAAACATAGAGGAACCCAGACTGAACAACTGAACGTCTTTATCATACTGCATGTCAGGGCACAGGACATGTTTATCACTGTGGTGAATGGTTTATGGAGGTCCAACTACAGGACTAATGAGTATCCCTAAATAAGAACAGAGATCACATATACAATAGGAAGAGGAGCTTGAGATTAGATTGTTTTGTCAACTCCTGTCAATCTAAGCTTCATGTCAACATGGATGAGAGATCCCAGAGAGGCTCAGAATCATGGAACATTTGGACAAACTCACCATGTGGTCAGTCAAAAGAACAAGCCAGATTAGTGGTTGGTTTAAGGGGTCAACAGTAGACCTGCTGTAGGTTTTGATTGATAGTTGAGCACCAGAACAACTCTAGACAGATGTACCGCTATTCCAGCAGATTTCCTACTCTGCATGGTAACCATAGCAACCTCTCACCACTTCCTCTACTCAACGTCCGACACAAACCGATTACTTGATCAAAATGAATTTGTGGCTGTATAAAACATCTGGTCACATCACACAGTACACGCACATTGTTGGTTTCAACTTGTTTATTTCTCTACACAGTTCTTGGACTTTTATTTCAAATATTCACTCTGAAAACTTCATGGAGGAGTTTTCAATTGGCCATTATACTCCTCTTTGCAATTATCTTATTACTTTTGAACTCAGTAATTTTTCACATTTCTTTAAAACAATAAAGGTTACCATAGCAATTTGCACTCCTGCACCTGTTTGCATGTGACTCATACTTGACAGTTTAAATAAATTGCTTTGGAATACATTTAAATGTAATGCAAAAGTGGCAATGCTAAGTTAATGCAAAAACAGCTCGGATATCAAATTCTATCAGTATCTGCCGATATACAGATTTAGGTATAGATTTAGGTACCACTACCAAAGAATCAGCTTATTGGTTCACGACAGCAAAGGAAATAGCACTAGTGTCCTGAGCATGGTAGAACATCCTGAGCATGGTAGAACATCCTCAGCATGGTAGAACATCCTGAGCATAGTAGAACATCCTGAGCATGGTAGAACATCCTCAGCATGGTAGAACATCCTGAGCATGGTAGAACATCCTCAGCATGGTAGAATATCCTCAGCATAGTAGAACATCCTGAGCATGGTAGAACATCCTGAGCATGGTAGAACATCCTGAGCATAGTAGAACATCCTGAGCATAGTAGAACATCCTGAGCATGGTAGAACATCCTGAGCATAGTAGAACATCCTGAGCATGGTAGAACATCCTGAGCATGGTAGAACATCCTGAGCATGGTAGAACATGCTCAGCATGGTAGAACATCCTCAGCATGGTACTGCAGACATTGAATGACAAGGAAAGTAGAGTCTGCTCTGGCCTTTCTTCTACTTGTCTCGGTGTTCTTAGCCCAGTCCAGCTTGTTGTCCAAGTGTACTCCCAGGTATTTGTACCTTCACTCCCTGGATGGAAATAGATGTTGTGAAGTCAATCACCACTTCCTTCATCTTACCAGTGTTAAGCTGCAGGTGGTTCAGCCCACACCAATAAATCAAGTTAGAAGTAGAGTCATTTTCTCATAGACTTCTATACAACAGAGGAGTCGCCCCCTGATGGACATTATGTTGCCACCTGTGTCCTGCACCTCATTTGTCTTTCTAGGTGTTTGATAGTTTTGGGACTTACCAGTATTCCTTTTCAGTCATGTCAAAGCTGCTTTGCAGTTTCCTCACCTGATGAGAATTTGGAGTGAATTTCACCAACCTTCTGCTTCGTCTTGGTTCGCCAGGAGCTTGTCCACCTTTAACACCCCATCAGAATGCTTTCCTTCTCTTTTTCTCTTCCTGTGGCGTTATCTCACGTATGCTCATTATCTCAGTGTTCAACTCTTCAACTCTTTATTTAGCAAGGATCCAAACTTACCAGACAAGTGAATGCAGGTCACAAAAAGGTTGTGGCTCATTGACATTCAAAGGCAGGCAGTCATCACTAGCTAACATATGGCCATTAAGGGTAAAGTCGTAGGTGTTTTCAATCATCATTTCATCTCTGAAAGTACATTATGGGAAAATCTGTTCCAAGTTCAGAGTTGGTACTGCCTCTTGATACACGGCAGAGGAGGTTCACATTTAGGAAAGAATGTGTGTTAAGAATATAGTTGAGGGAAAACTATTTATTTTTGAAAACAATTTGAATGTCTCAGAAGCATGAACAGACCGCATGGATCCCGTCTCCTCTATGAACGGGCCTGGGGCTGTCTGGAGGCTGAAGACCTCAGTGGATGTTCTGACCTCTGTACAGGAAAGACTCAGTGTTGACGTGGAGTTTGTTCAGTGACTTTTGTTTCCTGTGTTCTGCTGTAGTTCTTCCCAGAGGCAGCGAGTGAACAGTGACAGCTCTGCTGGTGAAGCTTTAACACACGACACAACACCTGTGGCCAGCAAACTCAGCAGGTTAGTACACTGTTTGACACACACACACACACACACACACACACACACACACACACACACACACACACACACACACACACACCTGTAGAGGGATGATGGCTGTATCTTTAGTGTACAACACACTAACACAATGGGGGATTTCACAAGTTGTCATGGCAGAACAAACAGGCAAACAGACACTGAGGCATATGTCTTAAAGCACTGCGGAGGCCAGCTTAGATACAGACTCAATACTTCATGTCATTTTGAGTGTAGGAGGAACAATAGTGAGCCCTTCTTGTCAAATTCCTTCCTCTCTAAATGTGTATTTTATGTTTGCTGTCACTGAGCTGTCTCTGGTTTGTGTGCTGCAGGGCGGGCTGCATCCATCGCTCCAACACCACTGCTGCGGATTTTAAACCAGGACAGAGGTCAGTACATGTATTTGTACTGTTATTTAAATCAACGAATTGTCAACACATCACAGGAATGAAACGACACAATGATCTAAAGAATGAAATAACATTTAAAAATGATAATTCTGTGTACATCTCTCTTTTATGTGAATGTACCGCTGTGAGTATAATGAGTCCAGAACAAAAGTTGACACACATGGTCCCACACAGTGTCTGCTGTCTGTGCTTGTAAAAGGTTCACTAATGATACAAGAAGCAGCTTTCTCAGTAAGGACCACTACCAGGCAGCTTGGTCACTGATGGCTGCTGTCCTCTGGTCACCACCTCGTTACATTAAGCTGCCACAAGAGGGGTGATGTGATGTCAGCATGGTCTGTAGCTGGTTTGAGTGTGTTCTACTCCAACTTTTCCTTCATTAACAACCCCTTGTTAGTTCTTGTGATATGGTCAGTCACATTCCTCTGCTCATTAAAACATACTGGTACTCTGCTCATTAAAGCTTGATGGACTGACAAAAAGAGTACCCTGAACAGACCTGTGTGTGTGTGTGTGTGTGTGTGTGTGTGTGTGTGTGTGTGTGTGTGTGTGTGTGTGTGTGTGTGTGTGTGTGTGTGTGTGTGTGTGAGGTCTGGGTGGTCCCTCCATCACACACTGAGTATCAGTATCGGTTGTTCTAAGAACAGGGAATTATTCAAAATGATCAAATAAGAAATTATTTGAATCTTTACAGAATTATAATAACACATTATAGATATTAACCATGTTATAATAGCTAAATATAATCATGAAATTATTTACAGTTAAAGTCAAATAATGTATATCAGTAAATTATAGGCCTACTAAACAGGTTGACAGATATACAAACAAAGAAAGATGTAAAGATGCACGAGACAGTGTATCAATGCACGTCAGCGATAATGGAGGCATCCCATGGAAAGACCTAAGACTAACATCCTTTAAGACTCTGACTTCTGGCTCACTAATGTATTTGACCATGTAGCTCTATGGCACAGAGGAATACGATTTATCAGGTGATGATACATACAGGGATTGTAGGAAGGAGGATACTCCACCCTCCACGTATAATAGAGTTCTAGCAACCCTGTCGTACAATGACAAATAAAAACCTTGAATGTTGGTCTACTCCTGTTGGGTATATGAAACATGTTGACTGTGTGTCCTTTAATATTCCATCTACTGCTGATTGGGTCACACAATGCCGCATTTCCACAGTTTACGTTTTAGTCCACTCTGAAACACTCAACATGCTTCAATACACACAGCGTAGAGGAAACAGTAGGTTTATTAAAAGGAATGGGCTTTGGTGTTTTAATGCATACCAATAAACATGTTGATAATGATTATCATTATATCATTATGATGAATTTAGTAGATAAAAGACAGGGTGTGCAGGTGTGTTTGTGGTTGTGCATGATCGTGTGTATTTCAAAGTGAGAATTCTAAATGCTGTAAACGTAGAGTGAACTGAAAGAGTAACTGGCTGAACAGCTCTTCTGTCTGTGTTGGTCCCTTTGTCCAGACAGGAAAAGGGCCAAAAGACAAGTGAGACGGAGAGGGAGAGAGAAAAAGGTAACACACACACACACACACACCAAATTGAAATGAATCTTAAAATCTAGCTCTGAGCCGTAACATCAGGTCTGACAAACTACCTACAGGAGTCAGGGATGTGTGTTGTGGGTAAGAGAGAGAACCAGACAGGCTGTTGTCGTCTCTGACACATATTTTCTCAGCCTGTATCTCCTTGCACTCACTTTGCATGCTGGGTGTTGGGTCTGTGGGAGCCTGAGCTGTCTTTTCTGTCAGCCTCACTGGTTTTATTCTCTTTGGGAATTTGCATGTTTTCACTTCATGATCTGGTTCACTTTGTTTTTTTTCTTTGTCTGTGTGTTTGGAGCAGCTTTGAATTTGATTCCTGTTTTGGCGTTTCACATTTGGGGCTGAACACAACCCAGTTCTTCCTGTCAGTTAAAGTGTTTTTGGAAATCAGTTCTGCTAAAGCAAATTGTCCAGTAGTGCTGTAGTTTCTAAAAGAGACAAAATATTAAATAAATTGACATCTTTAAGGATAATTCTTATTAATGTATGATAATAATGTATGATACCAGTGTCACCTTAATACATTTCAGTTGATGTATTGACTAGGGGTGTAACAATACACGTATTAGTATTGAACCGAGGCTTACGGTTCGGTACGCATTATGAACCGAACAATACGTGAATAATACTATTGCATTTGGAAAATGCAGAAGCTTAAATTGTGGGAAATATAATGCACTCAACAAGGCAAACCACCCGACGTAACAGACAACATGCTGTCTGACACCACGGAAGAAAAACATTCTACTCTGGTGAGCCAAGTTTGTTCTGGGAGAGGCACGCTACGCTAAACTAGCGTAGCAGGAAAACCAACAGCAGCACACACGCTACAAACTCTCCCTGCAGCATTTAGGTAGCTATTCCCTACCGATTCAAACAGGGCTAAAGGTATATTTATAGCCGTGGATGTGAGACCCTACTCTAGGGTAGAAAACCAGGCTGTACTAATATGCTTAATGCTATTAATCCCCGTGACACTACTCATTCACGAGCCAATTTTGCCAGACCATAATTCCTGCTTTGTAAAAGAAAACAAAAGCCCAAACAGAGAATCAAAAGTTCGAAGCTCCCGCTGTTCCTCTGACAACAGACGGCCGGACGACACGGACTACACAAAGCTACCTGACTGTAACGACATATTACCTTAGTACTGAATGGAGATGAAGAGCCATGTTCTTCAGACACAAAGCTACCTGACTGTAACGACATATTACCTCACTACTGAATGGAGATGAAGAGCCATGTTCTTCAGACACAAAGCTAGCTGACTGTAGAGACACATTACCTCACTAGATAGATAGATAGATAGATAGATAGATAGATAGATAGATAGATGGATGGATACTTTATTCATCCCCAGGGGGAAATTTGTATTGTACTACTGAATGGAGATGAAGAGCCATGTTCTTCAGACCCTTGAGAGTCTCACCAGCGAGGATTTGGCTTTTCTGCTTTTTTGCTCTATTGAAAACATATCGAACCGTGGCACCACTATTGAACCTAAACCGAGAATTTTGTGAACCATTACACCCCTAGTATTGACCATTACCTCTGTGAATGAGGAGCTTTCAGGAGGGTCTGGGCCTCAGGGCAATTCCTGCTTTGGCCAGTGATCCAGCCTGGTATGTAATATGTTGGGAAATGATGCATCAACCTCCATATTGTCCATATCAGATAAACACTGAGGTCTCCATTTAAGATGCAAAGAATCCCCTTGTTGGTCTATTTAGACTAGTCCTTATCGTCATTACTGAGTGTTTCCAGTGGCACACTGAAGAGGTGGTGTTCTCAAACATTACGTCAGGAACACACAGCTCACCTGCCACCTGTTCATTGAAAGAGATCTGATTGCTATGTAGATTTGTCTTCTCTACACTGTGAAGAGAGACACTGTACTGTACGAATGGAGGAACAATCCACTGTAACAATGACCTGTAAAGTTGAGCTGAAGCTGATATGAGACTTCAGTAGTCTGATAGGAATCTTTGTCCTGGCAACAATCACTCGCGTTGAGGATATGTTGTAAAAAGACTGTGAGTTTGGAAGATACCTACTGAATTAGTCCTAGTCAGAGAATGTTGTCCCCCATCTCTTAAAGGTCAAACACTGGAGGAGGAACCCTGTGTGGTTGAAAACCTTGCTAGGTTAGGAAGGGATGCTTTGGGACCCTAAACCTATCACCTGTCATTTAGATGCCAATCTGACCCTTATTGTACACTGAAAACACACAGCTATGTTAAGCCCTGATATCACATGTAACACCAAGCACAAATAAACCAGCAGAGCGCCAAACAATCTGAGCTACCACATTATTAAATTACTTCAATATGAACAACACCAGCCAATACTGTCAGCCTATCCCAAGAGAAGAGCACTCTTACCTTAAGGAGAGTACGTAGACACCCTCAGAGATGAGCAAGACTACGAAAATGTAATTATAATACAAAGATTTACAAGAAGGCTCTAGGACCACAGAAGGTTCTATGACCACAGAAGGCTCTATGACCACAGAAGGTTCTAGGACCACAGAAAGCTCTAGGACCACAGAAGGTTCTATGACCACAGAAGGCTCTAGGACCACAGAAGGCTCTAGGACCACAGAAGGTTCTAGGACCACAGAAGGCTCTAGGACCACAGAAGGTTCTATGACCACAGAAGGCTCTAGGACCACAGAAGGCTCTAGGACCACAGAAGGCTCTATGACCACTGAAGGCTCTATGACCACAGAAGGTTATATGACCACAGAGGGCTCCAGGACCACAGAAGGCTTTAGGACCACAGAAGGCTCTATGACCACAGAAGGTTCTATGACCACAGAAGGCTTTAGGACCACAGAAGGCTCTATGACCACAGAAGGTTCTATGACCACAGATGGCTCCAGGACCACAGAGGGCTCTATGTTTCTTATTATTTAGCATTTTAAGTATTTGTCTAATTAGATTAGGATTGACTGAATAACTTGAAATGTCTTTCTCTGAAGCAGCTGGATGATTTCTGCTCCATTTCAGTGCTGCTATTGAAATGAATGGAAGGCTGCATGTTTCGACTCAGCTCTATTCTCAGTCTGAACACAGTTTGTTCACTGACTGTACCTGAACGCTCATTGACCTGGACATGGACGACCTCAGATGGTTCAGTTTTCATGAAGACGTAGATGAAGTCATGAAAACCTTTAAATTCAGTCTTCCTTTCTTCATGTACAACATACATGCAAATCCTATTTTTATTGCAGATATGTCCTCTCTTACACACACACACACACACACACACACACACACACACACACACACACACACACACACACACACACACACACACACACACACACACACACACACACACATGTCACTTGCTCCATTGAACTCTGTTTGATGCAGTCAACCTGTTTGACCCTTTTGGGAGCTGTCTGTGAGAGACAGAGGGAGGGGGGGCAGGTCTTTGCATAGCCTCTACATTTTCATAAATCTCCCCTCTTCCTCTTTTCGCTTCTTCTCCTCTTCCTCCCTCCTCTTCCTCTTTTCTCTTCCTTTCCTCTCCTCTCCCTCCCCCCTGTTCCTCTCCTCTTCTTTCTTCCTCTCCTCTGCTCTCTTCCTCTGCTTTCCTCTCCCTCTTCCGCTCCTCTCCTCTTCCTCTCCTCTCTCCCTCTCCTCTTCCTCTCCTCTCATGTCTTAAGACTGGCTCTCATTTTCTCTGGTTTACTTAATTCTTTCCGTGGGCTGAATTCATTTAATTCCTACATTCAGAGTGTGTGTTGGGTTTTGTGGTCTGTGTGTTGTTTTTGATTTGTCTTGCAGCAGCAAAAGCTCTTAGAGAAGTTTGAAGTCTGCTCTCTCGCTTCCCCCCCCCCCCCCCCACACACACACACCCTCACACTAAGCCTAACATAACTGGATTAGGACTCAGCTATTCAGAGAGAGAGGAGTGAGAGCGAGTATTGAGGTCAACCTAATAAACATTCATCTAATATGTCAGCCTGGCTTCAGCAGTACACAGTAACTAATGACATTAACATGCCATGTTGTCTGTGTTTGATGAGGACACTTTTATTGTCTTTCTCTAATTCACTAGCTGCTACTGTATTTACTATTTTAGTTCATTAGCATTAAAGATTTAGGTAGGTAGGAGACTTGTAGGACTGCAATAAATGAGCATGAGCCACAGTTTCCTGTAAAAAAAGACGATAATATCCATGATGGTAATGCACCTCAACAAGCACTATGCCTAAATCCCTGCTTCTGTTTGCATCCGTTTCCTCAGAACGGATACTATGACCGAATAAGAATCAATTAACATCAAGGAAAAAAACCATATCTAGGTAGTATAAGACTTAGAAGAGTAATTGCACACTGACACACTGTAAAGTAAATGACATGACTGTACTGTGATGAAACACATCAATGCCGGTGTTAATATTAACATTTCTTACCAATTGAAAATGGCTCAACACAACATAGAGTCACCCGGTCGGTATGTATCCAAAAATAGGATGTTAACGCCCACTGAGCAAAAATATGCGCCCCCCCCCCCCCCCCCCCCCCCCCCTGTCTCTCAGCCCCTTGCCCACTTTTTCAGCAATGTCTTCAAAATGTGCTGCATCATACTGTTGTGGTTTGACAGAATAGGATTGACAGTGACCAAACAAGACACCAACTGTCAATTCTGATTCAGAGGCTGCAGAATCCTGAGTGGTGCATGGAAGTACATGACATCACCTATTTCCAAATGAAATCCCTGACAGTTGCCTGTGGCTTCTTAAAGGTGCTCATTGCTGCCAGTTAGTCTGTTAAACTTGGAGAACAGAGCATGTGACGGTTTGTCAGTGACACACGGAGCTCAGGTTACCATTCAGTGATACTCTGAGATTTATAGAGTCCTGTGGAATAAACTGGCTTACTCTCTCTCTCTGTCTCTCTCTGTCTCTTGCTTTGTCTCTCTCATGATGCTAGAGATGTTGATTGAGTGTGTGAAGAACAAGGACGGCAAGAAGGTGAGTGACAGTTTCATTAGCCAATCAATAGAAGAAATTGTATAATTATTGTATTTGAGTACCGTTGATTACCATTAATTGCAAATACTATAATTTGAGGAGAGTAAAGAGTGGTCTCTCAACAAAGTTTAAGTTCAAGTGTAAGCATGCAGTCTGCTGTCACGTATGGAAACATCTGGGTACATGTAAGTTTCTGGACGTTATCTTCCCTCAAATGAAGGTGTAATCCACAGACTGTGAGGTTGTAGAGACCAAAAACAGAGCTTAGAGAGACGATGTTTGACATAACTTCATCAGGTGAACTCAAATAGAACTCTATATGAATGCTAATGTTGCTCTGTGACTGCATGATGTATAAATAAGCAATTGTTTGACTTTATCTGGTCATATTTCATGATGTATGATAAACATGATGTGTTTTAACTTGTTCTGCTGGCCCTGAGTGGTGAAGATGGTGAAGTTCTTCTGTTCATTTTTGTAGTATTCAATCAAAATGTTGCTCCATATTACATCTTCTTTACCTGTATAAAGCTAATTTAACTCCTATTTCACCAAAAGCTGCAGGAGCTGCACCTGAAGGGGGCGGACCTCACAGTGCTGGACTCATCCGGCTGCAGTTTGCTGCACCATGCCGCCGCTACAGGGAGCAAAGAGATGGTCCGCTACATCCTTGACAATGGTAACTGTAGCATACAACCAAATGTTCTAATTAGATTAGATTTAATGAAATTGTAATGTAATTCTAATACACCAGGCTTTTGGACCTCCATGAGAGATGTCGGAGTAAAACATGGTGTTTATTACAGTTACTTGATGTACATCACATATTTACATACAGTCTAGATTTGGACAAAATTCAACGACTGTAAATCAAGTTTCTATTGGTTTTAAAATGTGTTTGGCGTTTAAAGTCATGGTAAAAGTTTCAGTGTACGGAATTCAGATCATCAAACAACTATTAAATAAAGATATAGAGGAGTAATGTCTACCTATGCAGAGAATGAAGTATCTCTCCCTCTGTGTGTGTTGGTATCAGCTTCTCCTCTCTTTGTTGAAATACCGGTCCAGCCGGCTGCCTGTTCTGATGATATGAAAAGTTACTCCTCATTTTTTTTTAGGCATTTTCCTCCCTATGAAAGTCAGAGAAGTTGGTGGTTTGGGTTAAAATAACCACCGGGTGCTGTAACTACAGTACACAGGTTATGTGTTAAATAAATCAACGCTCTGCTCTCATACAGCGGTTACAGCTGATAACGCCGTCCCGACCGATAGAGTCGTTGTGGAAAGGTAGCACCCACCCTCCAGTTCCCCCTCAGGTTAACACGGTTAGCACTGTTCGTACCGTTAGCTTCGAGCCTTACCATGTTGAGAGCCGTTGAGAGGCAATCGAAATGTTCCCAATCTTGTATTTAGCACCTTTTAATCAGTAAAAATGTCATTACTACTCGTATGAGACAGAATGAGAACCGTGGTTGCTGCTACCTGTAGCACCTGCTGTACTGTAGTCATCTAATGCATATGAACTTGGACACCGGGTTGGAACTCGACTGATAGGAAAGTAATACCGGTGGGGAATTACAAGATCAATGTTCCATGTGACAGCATCAATCAATTGTTAATGATGAGATATTTATGCCATGAACATGTATACATTTGGACAATATAACTATGAACTTTAACTATGAACAGACTTGATGATATTTTGTTTAGTTAAAGTTTTCTTAATCACCATCTCATCATCATCAGTTGCCACCGTGGTAGTAAGGAGAATGAAATTCATTCCATTCATAGAAAAATACATTGATTGCCTTTGTAGTGTACCATTGACAGTAAGCAGCAATGGACGTCTCTGTACGGTAATCTCATCTGTCTGTTTTCCAGCTCCTAGTGACCTGCTCGATGTCACAGAGAAACTACAGTAAGTACAGTCATGGATACCTTTATCCCCAAGCATTCAACAGTTTAAGGATGAAAGTTTATTTAAACAAATGAGTAAAATGGTGATCTTGAGGTTGTTTTGTTTCGACCATAGTTCATTTAGTTTGAATGGACAGTGTGGCTGAGAAAAACATTGTCCTGTTACTGCAGCACCAGCTTTGATGTTGTTCCACTGGGCCCTGGTCTGTCTATATGTGCTGTGTGTACCAAATGTTAAAGAGAATAAACATAAGACACCAAACAAAAGCCGTAGGGCACCTGATCATCAAAGCTCTCAGAAGACCATGAGAGTTGCTGATATCTCATGCTCGCTCTCTCTGTCTCTGACCACCAGTGGAGAGACGGTTCTTCATCGGGCTGCGTCTCTGTGTCACAGGACCATCTGTCATTATCTGGTAGAAGCAGGAGCCTCACTGATGAAAACAGACCTACAGGTAGGTTCTGATCACACTGTGTATGTGTGTGGAGTCCAATGTTTACAAGCCAAAATAATCCTTCTCTTTTTAAAGGAGGACAAGTCAGAGTCCTAAAGTTCATTGGTTGAACCCAACATATATGGTTTAGCAGTTTAGCTTCCTAGGTACTTAACTACTGAGTGCAGTTCATTCCATAGTGATTGAGCATTGGTAATAGGATGATCATTCTTTTGTAGCAACTTTTGTACCAAATGGTCCGGACCAGGGAGTTAACCTATCTCTTCACCAGCTTGGTTTATCTCTTGCCTCAGACTTAGTAACCATGTCCTCACATACCTTACATTGATAGCCCAGAAGTATCATTTTAGATTGGGAAGAGAGAATCCCCCTCTCCTACAAGCCTAGTTCCAAGGGCAACAGATCATCCCCAGTGCTGACTTCTTCCCTATGTCTACCAACATAAAGACTCATTCAATACAAGATTATTCATATAGAACACTATACAGTGAATGTTCAAAATGGGTTTTAAAGACTCAAAATAAAAATGACTACTACAAAACATAAATATTATTTAATGGGTTCTGCACCTCGGGTTGGGAGGATTCCAGCTCTCGTGTCGCACTGCTGCGATACCTGTACTTTGGGCTTGCTCCCTTGATGGTTGATCTGGTGCCTGCCCCGCTCCTCAACTTTCTAAGCTGCCATCTCCATGGAGAGCCCCACGTGACCTCCTCCATTTCCAAAGATACTAAAATCTTTGTCAGTTGCTAAAGCCACAAAATCCAAAGCAGTGAAAGAGGCAGAACAAAGCTGAGCTGTGGCAATCACCATTGCTGAGCATTGTAGCGATCACTGTCAATCAAGCATTCACAAACCAATATTGTTCTGTCTAAATGTCTTTTTAACTGCTGACTGACCCACTTCATGGCGGTAACGGTATCTGTAGGCTGGACTGGAAGATGTGCTCCAATTCTCATGGTATCTCATTGCTCCACCTTCCTCAGCCTATGAGGGATGGCTGTAGTGATGTTGATTCAGGACAGATTGTGGATGAGCTCTTTGCAGGGTGACTGGAGGGAATCATGGGAGTGTGTCCATCCAATCTGCATGACTTTAGAGACTTGGAGGAGTCTCCAAAGTCGACTGTGGCTCAGTGGTAGAGCGGGGTCGTCCTTCAATCAGAGGATCGGTGGTTCCTTCCTTCCTCCAATCCATTTATCATCACCATCACGTGTTCCTCATGGTGTATTGTGAAGTGTGCGTCAAGAATATGGGTTGATGGGGCCATTTCTACGAGCCATCTGGTCCTAATATAACTGGAGCGGTGTCTTTTCTTCTGCAATAAAAGTGCGCTCACGTTGGTCATTGGGCCTTGATGTAGTTTTGCAGATAAACAGACTTCAACATGACTCTTAGAACCATGATGTCCAGTGAAGGTTCTGCTGCATTGGCTTTAGCCTTGGTCAGGTAAAGGTTAAGTTTTCTTGCAAAGTGATATCTGGTGCATAGAATCCAGCACATGGTCTTGAAATCTCAAACATTTAGAATTGAGAATTGGTTGTTAAGAGCTCAGTGACTTTAAACGTGTCACTGTTATAGGATGCCACCTACTTATGGCAATAAGTCAGTTTGTGAAATGTCTGCCCTAATAGATCAACTCTGGTTAACTGTAAGTGCCATTATTGTGAAGTGGAAGTGACTAAGAACAACAACTTAGTCACCAAGTAGTAGACCACGTAAACTCAGAGAGCGGGGCCAACGAGTGCTGAAGCACTTATGATCTGTTGCGTCACATACTACGCAGTTCAAAACTGCCTCTGGAAGCAACCTCAGCACACGCACACCGTCCGTAGGGAGCTTTATGAAATGGGTATCCATGGCCGAGCAGATGCACGAAAGCCTCACATCACAATGCTCAATGTCAAGCGCCTGAAGTGGTGTAAAAGCCTGCCGCAACTGGACTCTGGAGCAGTTGAAATGTGTTTTTTGGAGTGAAGAATCATGTTTCACTAGTCTGATGAGACGAAGCTGGGTTTGGCGGATGCCAGGAGAACGTTACCTGCCTACTGTAAAGATTGGTGGAGGAGGTCTGGGCTGACCCCCGAGTTCCAGTGAAAGGTCCTCTTAACGCTACAGGATACCAAGACATTTTAGTCAATTGGGCAATTCCAACTTCCACCGGTATGTAGAAGACCCTTTGCAGTTCCAGCATGACTGTGCCCTGTGCACAAAGCAAGGGCCATGAAGAAATGGGAAGAATTAGAACGCAGATTGCGAGCGACGCCTTCTTGTCCATGTTAAAAAAAAAAAAAGTCTGAAACTCTCAAATGCTCTTTTGGCTGATTGGACACAAATTCCCACCGACACACTTCAGAATCTTGTGGAACGCCTTCCCAGAAGAGTGGCGGCTGTCACAGCCAAAAATGCAGGGGGTCCAACTCCATATTAATGTCAATGAATTTAGAATTGACTGTCCAACATGCTCATATATGTGTGATGGCCAGGTCACTGACTTTGAGCCAGAAAGTGTGTGTTTGTGTGTGTTGGTCTCAAATATGCATCTTCTTTCATTCTTGTTCATTTTTCCATGGAGGATTCAACAGTGCAGATAAAGCTCCTAACTGGCTGGACTCAGCAATGACCTAGATACGGAGAGGGAGAGAGAGAGAGAGGGGAGGGGAGGGGGAGAAGGGGAGAGAGTGCGAGCAATGAAGGGAAAGAGAGACAAATGACTCGAGAAGAGAACACTATGATTTGGACATCACTAAAGTACTCTGTTGTATCTTTACATCTCTGCACTTAACACTAAAGGTCTCTCTCTGTCTCTATCTTTCTCTCTCTCTCTCTCCCTCCTAAAGACAAATGCGCACACACACACACACACACACACACACACACACACACACACACACACACACACACTGGACTCAACTAAGAGTCTGTTCTAAACTCTGGAAGTGATTCAGCAACCCCTTACAGTAGAATGTGTTTGTGTGTGTGTGTCCTCTCAAGGACACAAGCTGTTCATTTCATTTTGAATTCAGTTGTTTGTCATTACCTCATTTGTATTAGTTGGAGACAATGCTACTTTAACAACAGCACTTTTCAGTCATAGAGGAGCTTAATGAAACACCACAATGCCTCTGGCTCAGAGGAGAGGAGAGAGGGAATAAGACTCTAGCAAAAGACTCTAAAGCCCCGTGTTCATCACAGCTCACAGTGCAAACGTGTCTGACATACTGTGACGTGCTGTGGAAAAAGACCTTCCAGCATGGAAGCTCAAATGGGAATCAGCTGTTGTATTCTTATATTTTTCCATTCAGCAAAATGTTCTGTACAGATGATTTTGCGTTCTGCTGGGTTTTGACCTTGAATTAAAACATTTTCAAAACAATTTCATTTTCAAAGATATGAGAAATTATATAAAAAGGTTTCCATAGTTTAGATGTGCTAAACTCGAACCACCGATCCTCTGTTTGAAGGACGACCCCGCTCTACCACTGAGCCACAGTCGACTTTGGAGACTCCTCCAAGTCTCTAAAGTCATGCAGATTGGATGGACACACTCCCATGATTCCCTCCAGTCACCCTGCAAAGAGCTCATCCACCATCTGTCCTGAATCAACATCACTACAGCCATCCCTCATAGGCTGAGGAAGGTGGAGTAGTGAGATACCATGAGAATTGGAGCACATCTTCCGGTCCAGCCTACAGATACCGTTACCGCCATGAAGTGGGTCAGTCAGCAGTCAGCAGTTAAAAAACACATTTAGACAGAACAATATTGGTTTGTGAATGCTTGATTGACAGTGATCGCTACAATGCTCAGCAATGATTGTCCTAAATGATTTTGTAAAGTGAACACCGTATTGAGATATCCATGTAACTGTACCAGTTTCCATAGTAAAAGCGCCATAGCTGTGCTGGATACAGACACAAGAAGGTCAAGGGAATGTCATGACAACCTGGCCTCTCCTTCTCTCCAGAATAAAAGAACAGTTGAAATAATCTAAAAGTGTAAATCTTTGTTTGTCTTCATCAGGGTGAGACTCCTAAGAACAGGGCCGAGAAGGCTCATGACTCTGAACTGGCGGCCTATCTGGAGAACAGACAGCATTACCAGATGATCCAAAGAGAGGACCAGGAGACGGCTGTCTGAAGCTGCTGAACTCTTCATGTCTCCTTCCTCATCCTCATGAGACTCACAGCAGCTCCTGAAGGCCTGGTACACAAATACCAGTGATGTGCATTTAATAATGATCGAGGCTGTGACTATAATGATGATTTAGAATCATTATTATGAATGACACAATGATGGTATTGAGAGTTTACACGGAGGGTTAATGAGGGGAAGATAAACAGTAAGATTATGAGATGCTCATGAAGTCATCCCTTTTCATTTTCAGTGGCCCAGTAAAAAAAAAGTGTCGGTGAAGTTGTGAAAACAGTTTCGGGATGATCAGAATCTTGTGTCGGACTTTGAATAGCAATTTAAGGGAGTCCAGTCCACTTGTTAGGACTTCTTCGTTCTCCAAAAGTTTTTTGTATCAAACAAATTTAAAGGACTAAAAGTGATCGTGCCATGTTTTGTGGGGTCGGACTCACAAAGTAAATGCTAAAGTCATGGTTGAACATACTCAGGAAATGTAATTAATGTCGTACAACCATGTCAAAATCTAGACTAAAAGTCTAAGGCCCAGTTACTGTGGCTACAAAGTGCATTACGCACCTTACCAAAATGTAATGCGTTTACTTTTTCTTTCCTTGACTTTATAGAAAATGTTATGTTTGCGGTGTTGCGGCCTGATGGTGTTAAGGGCAGGGGGGTCATGAATATCAGTAGTTGTAGAGAGATGTAGTCTAGACTGACGGTTAGACCAGAGACAAATGGGGGTTTGTTAAATGAATGAATTATTATGAATGATTATAAACCTCCCACCATCTATCTTTGTAACCTGCTAACCCTTACCCAGCCATACCAATGCATCAATGTATGGTACATGCTGTAATTAGTTGACTTATATCAACATATTCTAGAGATAATTATTATTCATAAGTTGGAAAATAATCAAAGTGATGTATTTCTGGTGCCTGCGCTGGAGGATTGGACTTCAGACTCCACTTAAAGCTTTCTTTTTGTGACTTTTTGTGTCAAGTTAGATCTAATGGGTGTGTGTGTGCTTTAGAGAAAATTAAATGTTCATATTTTGTTAAGAATGTTTTAGTAAAATCCAGTCTCAAATCATGTATTATGGATTATCATAGTTTGTTGTGCCAAACGTTACAGTACACACAAATCATTGACGTGAACTGTGATGAGTTCAACGTCAACACTGTGAGGAACTTTTATGTTCGGCTCACTTTTGGACGCTACAGCAAAATGAAGTATCAAACTCAAACCTCCATTTCAATCTCATTAAGTCCTTTGAAACTTCAAAGCTGTGAGAGCTTTTAAAGGCACAACCTTCAATCCAGATGGAAAGAAAAGAGTACCCCCCCCCCCCTCACATAAAAGAGAAGGAACAGATGGAACGCTGTCTTCAGGACTAAAGAATCACTGAGCACATTCACATCCATGTCTGTGTTTACGAATCATGATCTTTACTAACTCTGACACCAGAGGATCACTTTCACTGCATTACTGCTGATCAGCTGACGAAGCAATTGCCCTCACCTGTTCAGGTAACTCGGTCTGTAGTGAACTGCAGAGAGGCTGAGATGTGGACTGGATCGACACGGTGCTGAACATCTGGACACCAACTCAACACATTCAGAGACAAATTCCTTCCTTCATGTGTACAGCAAGCAGCAAGAGACACCAAGAGTGGAAACAAGAGCTCAGAGACCTCCATGGAGACATGCTCCATGTGAACATCTTATGCTAAATATGATCAGAACTGGTCATCGATGCACATGTAAACACACTCATTACATGACGATGGTTTTCACACACGAAGCCTAGCATCTCTGCTCGTCTCATTCTGCAGGTTTCACTGTCTGTCAGCTTGTTAATGGCAGATCACACATTCTCTTTATTGATAATATTTTAAGAGATACATTTTTTCATTAATGTCTTTTGTTTGCATTTCCATTTGCCTGACAGCCAATTTAAGACTTAAGTGTACCAAAGAGCTTTGACAATGTGTCTGTTCACCAGAATACACAGACTTGACCAGCTGGACGTTCAGACCTCTGCTCTGTATGAACCAACTCCTAGATCATGAGATGCTGCTTAGCAGGTGGACTAATGCACAACCCATTTTCAGTCATATTGCAGGATATAAAGTTTCTGTGCAACAGGTCTTTTGAGAATTTGTGTCTTTGTTGAGTAAATGATTAGAAAGAACTCGACACAGCTGGAATCATTAGTAAACCAAAAAGACTTGAGTCTTTGAATCATGTCAGTTTGCGCCTGCCTGTGATGTGATTTTCTTCAGTTTAGCTTTGAATTGACAGTAAACTCTTGCATGTACTGTATCGCAGTGATGTAAAGCAGCTTTTTGTACATTTACACCTGTGGCCAGTCCAGTCTTTATTCTGTCATGTTCGTGACTGTTGTCTGGTGAACACATGGGTGTGCAACTGTCTTTTCTGTCTTTCTATTTTTGCATTTGTGGATTCAATTATTTGGCTTTTGTAAAATTTGTTTTTGAGATTAATATGAAGACAATAAAAGAAGAAAGTGTATTTGTTTCTTTTGTCTGTTTTTAGATATGGGATTAAGCCAATTCAGCATTTAATGATTTCAGTTTTGAAACGCATGTTTCTGAAAAGTTCAGATCACAAAGCTCCTAAGATTCAGATGGTCACACTTATGTGAAATCATGTGAAACATCATTCTGCACTGTACAACCTGAAGCCACCAGTATGGATGGACACATTTTACATTTCAGTATCTGTACAAATACAGTGTGTTTCCAGCTGATTAGGACCATCCAGTTCAAACTAATCCAGTCTGATCTAACCGTCCTAAATCCTAGTTTCATGAAGGTCCTAATGTTGAAACTGTAGAGAGGAGTTGATCCCACACTGTGCTTGTTTTGGAGGCTGCAGTTTGTGGGCTATTCTGTATTGTGCAGTAATGAGAGACTTCTCGTCTCAGTGTGATATCACAATGATAACTATTCTACAGCAGGCTGCTCTCATCCAGCATACAAGCTATACCTATGACAAGTAGTACGCTGTAATTCTTAGATATCCCACAAAATCATTTTGAATGTTATCTAAGCGATCATGAATGAGGAGGCATAAAGACCACTAAAGCACAAACAGAGGGGTCCAACAAAGACCGATGTTTGACCCAGAAGACTTCTGTTTTGTTTCTCATGTGAAACTAGAAGTCAGCGTTGATTTATTCACTTAACTTGCATTCTTCAGTAACGACACTTCAGCAGTTATTTTAACCCAAACCACCATCTTTTCCTAAACCTAACTAAGAACCTTCCTGTGAAGCCTGTATGTAACGAGCTGCTTCCATAGAGGATATCATACAAACCGTTCTATGAGGATACATTGCATACAGTACAAGGTCTTTTTGAATTTTGGCATTCCTAATTCATACCGATGATTGTAAATTCCTGTGTCAAACCTTCATTGAACCTGAACGTAACCTGTTGGCAATAATGTGGTAATGTGCATTCATGCTGCATAAGAAGTTACAGTAAGAAGTGCTGTTCCACTCTCAGGTGATGATAGGCGAGTCTTCTTTATCACAATCT
Organism: Leptoclinus maculatus; assembly: GCA_032191485.1. NCBI lineage: Eukaryota > Metazoa > Chordata > Actinopteri > Perciformes > Stichaeidae > Leptoclinus > Leptoclinus maculatus. The sequence goes on along the minus strand of JAVDOI010000060.1, from coordinate 493,901 downwards.
GCTGGTGAAGACGACACTGAGTCTAATTAGTGAAGCTTTCCGTAATTTGTTTATACCTCTATTTTTTTTTCGAGCGCCTTATTTATGCCATACTGAGGTCCATATCTTGACGTTTTCTATCTGCCACTATGTATGTGCATTAATTCTCATAAAAACAAAATGGCCTCCAGGCCCACGTGTCTCTACTGTGGACAACTCACTGTGAGAAGAACTAAATACCACTTGCCAAGAATAGCAATAGACTTCCTATTGATCTTATCCAGGATGGCGTCCACACGACACTCCCAATCAGGATAATAAGTCCAGATCGAATGCATTGATCCTGGTCTTGTTGTTAGTATACTTACATTACATTACAGTCATTTAGCAGACGCTTTTATCCAAAGCGACTTAAAATAAGTGTATTCAACATAGGTATTCAAGAGAACTACTAGTCACCAGAAGTCATAAGTGCATCTCCTTTTTTAAACAAGCATCTAAGAGCATAAACCAGAGCATAAACCAGAGCCAATGTACAGTGCAGAAACAAACTAATACGAATACAATAAGTGCTAAGTGGAAGCTCAGGGTAGTACTTCTTGAAGAGGTGAGTTTTCAGCCTGCGCCGAAAGATGGGCAGCGACTCTGCTGTCCTGTCGTCAGTGGGGAGTTAATTCCACCACTGTGGGGCCAGGACGGAAAACAGCCGTGACCGGGTCGATCGGCTGCAGGGACCTCTGAGTGACTGGGCAACCAATCGCCCCGAGGCAGCAGAGCGAAGTGGTCGGGCGGGGGTGTAGGGCTTGACCATGGTCTGGAGATAGGAAGGAGCTGTTCCTTTCACTGCCCTGTAGGCTAGCACCAGAGTCTTAAACTGGATGCGAGCTCTTACAGGGAGCCAGTGTAGAGAACGGAGAAGGGAAGTTGTGTGGGAGAACTTGGGGCGATTGAACACCAGGCGATCTGCAGCTTTCTGGACAAGCTCGAGCGGTCTGATGGCCGATGCCGGGGCCAAGTAGTGAGTTGCAGTAGTCCAGGCGGGAGATGACAAGAGCCTGGATTAGCACCTGCGCCATCTCGTCAGATGAGGAACATCCTCCTGATGTTGTAGAGCAGGAATCTGCAGGAGCGTGTAACCGATGCAATGTTTGCTGAGAACGACAGTTGGTCATCCAGGGTCACACCCAGATTCCTGGCAGTCCGAGTTGGCGTCAACACGGTATCATCAATGGTGATGGACAGGTCTCGGTGCGGGCAGCCCTTCCCCAGGAGGACCAGTAGCTCGGTTTTGTCCAGGTTGAGCTTCGGGTGGTGTGTCGCCATCCATTTTGAGATGTCAGCCAAGCACGCAGCGATGCGTGCCTCCACTTGAGTGTCACCGGGGGGAAATGACAAGACCAGCTGGGTGTCATCGGCATAACAATGGTAAGAGAAGTCATCAGAGCGAATAACAAAACCCAGAGATGTTGTGTAGAGCGAGAAGAGAAGGGGGCCCAGAACTGAACCTTGTGGAACCCCCATAGTCAGCATGCGTGGTTCCGACACAGCCCCCCTCCATGTCACCTGGTAGGATTGACCTGTCGGGTTGGATGCAAACAGGGAGTGTGCAGAGCCTGAGACGCCCATCCCCTCGAGGTTGGAGAGGAGGATCTGGTGGTTCACCCGCAGACAGGTCCAGGATAATCAGGACAGAGGAGAGAGAGTTAGCTCTCGCGGCGTGAAGCGACTCTGTCACCGCAAGGAGGGCTGTCTCTGTCGAGTGATCCACCTTGAACCCGGACTGGTTGGGGTCCAAGAGGCTGTTCTGGTGGAGATAAGAAGACAGTTGATTAAAGACAGCACGTTCAAGTGTTTTGGATAGAAAGGGTAGAAGAGAAACCGGTCTGAAGTTCTTGACATCAGAGGTGTCAAGTGATGGTTTCTTCAGAAGGGGGGTGACTCTGGCAGTCTTGAAAGCCGTGGGAAAGCATCCTGAAACAAGAGATGTGTTGATGAGGTGGGTGAGGAAAGGAAGGAGTTCAGTCGCAATAGACTGAAGAAGAGGGGAGGGGATCGGGTCAAGGGAGCACGTGGTGGGGCGGTTAGATGTACGGCACCGTTCATCTGATGTAGGGAGGTGTGTGAAGCCAGCAGCACTCTTCAGCTCCGTATCTCGCTAAACTATAAGCCCGCCCACTTTTTAGCCGTCCAATCAAATGTGAAGGCTTTGATTTAAATCTTTCTTGTAACTGTGCAACGCTCAAATATTCATATCCCTGAGAAATACGTCACTGGTCTTGTAACTCTGTTACGATCATATAAACACAACCTTCTGTTACTTCAGTTTAAATCAGGCTGCTTTGTGCCACAGGGTTAGCCTATGCTAATGTTACTGGGTTAGCTAGGGTTAGCTTTTGAGCCAGGATTATATGAGATGGGTAGTCTCAGGCTGGTTGTGACTTGTCACTTGATAGTTTGATTGGAGAAATGAATCCAACTGAACCTCCTTGGATTCATCTTTCTAATATCAATATCTGCTGAGAGTAACTTTCCACCTGGGCCCTGTTTCCCCATGTTTTTGTGTACTAACTACTACTATCTTGTAATCATCAGACAACAATATTAACTTAAGTTCAATTGATGCTCTTATGAATGAGTCCACTCAAATGTATTATATCTGTGAAATGATCACTAACTCTCAGATGAACTAATACATTAAACTTAACAATATTGTCAATATTTTAATATTCTCAGAAATGTCATAGATTGTAAGGTTTTCAATGCATATTGAGAATAAATATGTAGAGAAATACAACATATTCTAACTTGGTCTGTGACAGAGTGTTGAACGTAGATATTAGTGATGATATGAATAACTTGCATGCCTTGGTTTGAGATTCAGGTTCAGTGAGAGCAGTAAGGGAAGTAGCAATAGAACGTATGCCGCTCCATTCATTCCTGTGAAATCTCTATTCATTTTCCCATTGACAATTGCAAGCTAATTCCTCATGAATAATGAAAGCTTTAGTTCTGAGCTTATATTGGTGTCTTTGATCAGGGCCATGACACACTGCCAACTGCTCTTATGCTCATTTACAAAGCTTAATCAAACTCTATTATCTTGTGTGCAGCATGGAGCATCTACAGGAATAACAACCTCATGGCTCAAAATTTAGGTATTAGTTTATTCAGGTCACCTATTTTCTTCTTTGTTGGCTTATACATTCATGTATTTAAGTGTCATCTTTTTGTGTCATCAGATTTAGAATGTTTTTATTTGAGTTTGAGTTAAATTTGCCTCTTGGCTTGTTTAAATTCCATCAAAGCTTCTCTGATACATTAGAGCTTCAACATTGTTCTGCTCTCTGCTGTTATTTTTGCCTTCTGGTCTCCCTTCATCAAGATCAACTCCACATTATGGGTATAAGATGAAAGCAGAGACATGATAAGATAAGAAACACAATGATCAAAGAAACAACACTCAGCTCAAACAGCTCAAAAAGAGATTCTCCTCGCTGCAGCTGTGGGGCTGATGTCGATCTGTCCAATCAACAAACGCCAACTGAAAGTAAAGATTTGGTTGAGCAAATTTAAAAGTGTCCGACCTAATGACCTGCAGAGGGTCGTCTCATGACAACACAGCTGTGCAGTTCTATCTCAGTGTGTGTGTGTGTGTGTGTGTGTGTGAGTGAGTGAGTGTGGGGTGAATGGGGCTAATGCAACCAGAATGAACTGGTTTGAGAGACAAAGCAGGGGCTAAGGGAGGTGCATGAGTAAGAGACATAGGAGTCCAGACAGAGACACAACTTTCCCCTGAGTCTTCCTCCGACTGCCTGTTAACAAGTAAGTGAGCTCCACATTTCAGCTCATCTTCACATTACGTTTTGTAAACTGGAATAACTTTGTAATGACTTCCATCAACACACAGAGAGATCGTTTGGTTTGTACTACTCGGCGGAGTTCACCCTGAGAAAACCACATGAAACACTAGTTTTGCTAATAGCTCTTAAAGTTGTTACATTATATAAATTGAGATTTTGTTACATGCTTTTAACTTGTGCTTTCTGTGTTGGTGTATTCAAAATACAGTTTTAAATATGAACATACATTTTTAAAAACACACATTATATTTATGTCTAACGTTCCACTTCTCTAACCATTTCTGTTAAGTGCTTTTCATCTGACGCTGGGTTTTATTGGTCTTTATGTAATCGTCTCATTTCTGTGCCAGATCCCGGCACTTTCCCCACATCTCAACTTTACAATAGTGCAAGAAAAGCTCTTCTATACACACTTTATGTGCTCTGTGTGTGTGTGTGCTCACACTGCAGGAGAGAGGCAGGGACATGTGGGGAAATGTGTGTGTGTGTGTGTGTGTGTGTGTGTGTGTGTGTGTGTGTGTGTGTGTGTGTGTGTGTGTGTGTGTGTGTGTGTGTGTGTGTGTGTGTGTGCAAGTGCAGCAGTTAAGCTATTGTAGCATATTTTAGGGTTTGATTAAAAATGTTAGTAATGCATGTTTTTGCTTCCTGCTGATACAAGTAGCTTAGCTGTGTTGTGCTGTATGTGGCACATTTCCAGTGTGTGTGTGTGTGTGTGAGAGAGAGAGAGTGAGAGAGAGAGAGACAGAGAGAGAGAGAGAGAGAGAGAGAAGGCAGATGGGAGCAGGGTTGATTAACTTGGCTTTAACAGAACCGACTGGTGAGCAGCAACCAGCAGGTGGTTAGAGAGACACACACATGCAGCTCAATACAAGCATTATTACCCACAAGGTGAATATTTTTGAGCAGTCAGACATGAATGTGTACGGCCTTAAATTCTCAGCTAGTGGCCTCTCCTCTGAGAGTAGCACGTCGTTTTAAATATGGTTGATATAGAAATATGAAAACATTTGTATTGACCTGTTCTCTTGATAAATTCAGCATTTATTGACAAGCATGCGGGTCCCTGGAGCAAAATGTGCCCCTGCTAGGTCTGCTGTGTAATATTATGAACATGAATATTAATTAATTGACTGGTAATAACAATATGAACTCAAATAATGAAAACCAAACAACAAGACTTTGACACTGTGTCTTCAGATCAGGTAATACAATAGGACCCACCTTGAGGCCCTTATCATGCATTTTCCATATTCACAGACAAAATGATAATGATCTCTGCAAAGATGGAAGTAAAGTCTTTATTCACTCATTCCAGTCAGTTCAACATTTCTCACACAGATGTTTCACATTAAAAGCCTTCCAGAGGATCAAAGGGCATCATCTCTCCCTTTCCTGGTGGGTTTTAATGTGAAAAGTCTGCAGGAAGTGCAGGAAGTTGTTCTGGAGGAGGATGGGCTCACATGACACTGTGAACTTCAGTTGGTCAGGTGAACTGTTTGAAAATGACAGGACAGATGTGTGCCACTCTGGATCAGCAGGGCACCAACTCTCTGACAGGTGTCTTTGCCACATAGCTGCTCTCAGGACAAAACCAACAGGTGGATGTTTGAAACGTGACAGGAAGCAACTGTCTGAGAGCTAAATAATCTCAAATAAACAGAACCTTTTGACTCTCATCTTAATCTAAAAATGATCGTGATCAAACCTTGTCAAAGTAAGTCAATACTCTTAGTGAAGGATTATCGTTGTGTGTTGAGGTGGGGAGGATTAATATTGGGTTAGTAGATACTACGTGTCAATTGAAAGGAAAACCGATATAAGCAAATACCTTCATGGTGACAATATTGACTTTTTGTCAGATAACCAAAAATAATGTTTCCTACGACAGTAGTACCAGATACGTTGAGTACTGTTGTGCACTAAAAGTATTTGTTGTTATGAAAATAAGTCAGAAGATGCAGTTACACTAATAAATTGTCAGTGTAGCAGCCGTTGAAGACAGCCTACTGATTAAAACTGATTCAAATCTGATGGACGCGAAATGGACAAAAGAAAGATACAAAAGGCTGTTATTTTCACTGTCTCTCTGTCTCCATTCTCTGCTGTAGTTAGTAGCTCATACCCATGAAATGTAATTTCCGCCTGGCTGCTTTTCAGAATCCCTAATTACAGTCAACACACACACACACACACACACACACACACACACACACACACACACACACACACACACACACACACACACACACACACACACACACACACACACACACATTGAGCCCTTATGTCCAACCTCCCTCACTTCTAATAATTTGGTCAGAATCCAACTTGGGGAGGAAAATGTGTCTTTTTCACAGCACAAATGGCTTTTGACAGAAATGTATACTGTCAGACATTTATTATGAAGTGTGTGTGTTAAATAACTAACCATAACTCTTGGTCCAGTCAGATAAGAATACTGTGTCTGCTAATCGCCAGCTCTACAGAAATGAAAATGAAAGGTTATTTGTTGTAATCCTAGACAGACAAAGCCCTCTAAAGCAGGCGATGCCAGCATGGAGCAGGACATTACTAAAAGTTCTGCAAGGATGACTCGGAGGTACAGTTATCCCAGCAACAAGAGAGAAGGCAGTATCAGGCCGTCATGTCACAGTAGTCATGGAAACCATTGTGCACCATTTCAGATTGAACACAGGGAATGTTCCCCTTGCTTTATTTTTTACAAATTTGACCACAGGAGTGTTTTTTCAATCAGTGTGTGTGTGTGTGTGTGTGTGTGTGTGTGTGTGAACATGATGTAATGTTATTGACAAGAGGCACAAAACATGCAAGCTCAAGTATTAGAACGTTGCAGAACATGATGATAAGAATATACTCTCAATAGTGACAAAATGTCCCCAACTCACTGTTGAGGTTTTGAAACTCAATACAATTGAAACTGAAAGGTGTTTCTAATATTTTGTCCACCTCCGGTAACATAACTGACCATAGATCCTTTTACAGTTTCTAAACAATGATGACGTACATACAGTAAGTGTGCCCACACAGTCACTGAAGTTTGGTGAAGAGCTACACAAAGACATTAACCACCACAGCTGGAGAGTGAAACCTAAAACCAAACAGTGGTAGTCAACACGTTTAGTAGCCTGCAGCCATAGATGCTGCTGGTGTTTCACTTTAAACAGGGACCGTGTTAACTGGTGACTCTCAGCTGAATGGTTGCTCGTAGTGACAACATGTCGGTGTCCTCGCAAAAGAGCTTAATCAGTTTTAAATACACACATCTTTGTTTATTATCTACAAACCATTTACAGAAGTTACTACGAGCAACCACGGACGCATTCAACTGAAAGTCACCAGTTAACATGGTCACTGTTTACAGTGAAACACATGTTGCTCTGCTAGGCTGACAGTTTGATGCTGGTAAGTTTTGATTCAGTGTCTAAAGCTTCTAACTGTGGATGGCTGGGGCTAAACACATCTTCTGTTGACAAAATGCGTACGCCTTTTTGATGACGGCTGTAAAAGGTCAACACCTCAGACATAAAGTGAATGTGATCAGCTTCATAGTGGTAGGTATGAGTTCAGAACTGCTCCTGCCACATGACCAAACTCAACCAATCTGCAGCAGTGAATCCAGGAAAAGTCAGCAAGAATAAAAGCTAACAAGCACTGAGTTTACTGACCAACACATGGCGACCCCCCCCCCCCGTGGTCTCCTTTGTATTTTTCGGCGTAAGGGAAGTGTTGAGGGCAGCAAGTCTGAGAGGTGGGACCAGCAGCAGCTGGATATGAGTTTGTAGTACTGATTGTCTCAGCAGTGAGAAGGTACAGTTACGGCGAGCCCTGAGGGGAAACCATGATTCAGTCAGGCACCACCCACCATGCTTTGAGCTAAACTTCCCAAACCCTTGTCAAACAGCCAGTTAGTTTGGAAACATAAAAGCCGAGTAGGCGAGAAACGCAGCGACTTTTGTCATGTCGGACTTTAGAGTGCGAGCACACGGCTGTTTCCTGGAGGCAGCTTGTATCAGTGCTGACCTGGAACATTTCTAAAGTCAGTCATGTGTTTCATACCGAGTAACTCATTACCAGTGGCGGGCTGTGCATTTTATACCTGGGCCTTCACTGCTGTCCTGCAGCTGAACACACGTATTCGTATTAAATCGTTCGGTATGAGGCTTACGAACCGAACAATACGTTTGAATAATACTAGTGCATTTGGAAAATGCAGACGCTTAAATTGTGGGAAATATGTTTTCAACGGACTGTGACATCTGAACCCGGAACAAAAAAAACTAAAACAAAAAACAGCTGAGGCTGTTACGGTCGGTTTGTTCTGGACCCAAACGCAGACACCAGGACGGCAGAGTAGGTGAGAAAAAGGGTTTTATTTGGTTTTGTCTGTGGAGCCGGAGGAACATGCAGGTGGAGCAGCGAGGCGGTGTGAGCGGCTGGCGGCGACGTGGCACGGGAAAAAAAAGTCATTAAGGTTAACTTGCTCTAGGAAAATGGTTAAGCTCAACAGGAGCCGAGGTTATAGCTACCACTGAGCTGAAGAAACAATCTGGCGATGAGACTGCAGGAAGCCGGGGTATTTGAGCTGACGGTGATTCTGCTACACACTCTAGGGCCATTCAGATATTAGATGTAAAAAAACAAACGCAGTTGACTTACCAAATGCTGATCACTTAAAGACAAACTCCATCCTCCTTTCTTTGTTGACAAAGAGTTTACTCCCACGGTTAAATCCCAACTCACAAATCCGTTTCTCCTCCTTCAGCCATTGAGTGTTAAAAAAACAAAGCTAGGTAAAAAAATAAATAATCTACACCAAGCAAAATGCTAATAATTTCATAATTTCTTCCATATCTTTCAATTTGAACTCTTACTACTCCAACTAAGCTTTGCCAGCTTCCTTAAGTTTCGTTTCACGATAGTCACGTGCTCGCCCACTGACCAATCACAGCGCATGCTGCACCTCACTGCTGCTCCTTAAAACTGAACGGCCCGTTAATGCTGACGTACTTGTAGGCCAGCTAGAAGGCTCTGGCACGTCAAAGAATACGCCCAACATGTCAAACTAAAGATCTGATTGGTTGAAGACTATGACAATCAACAATATCGTCCCCATTTACTTAAACTGCAAAGGGATTCACTTGTGAGTCTGCAGGCCTCGGGCCTCTCTTCTTACCTACACAGAGACACAGAGGTGAAATCTGATTGGATAAAAGCTCTACTTAAAACAAGCTGCACTGGAAGCAGAGCAACTGAGGAAGACAGTAGCTGTGCAATGAGAAAATAAGATAATGGGAAAGATATTTTTATAAATTATAATACAAGTAGCGTATTTAAGAAAAATGATTAAATTATAAAATAGCTATAACTTTGTGATTCTGTTTAGGCCAGCAGAGAAGGCTTTGCTGGCCCTGACGGCCCACCACTGCTCATTACTGACTATTTGCATCCTTTCATTCACTGTGATCTCAAACAGCAGAGGGTTCACACTGTGTAATTACATGTCTGATTTCACTGACAGAGTCCTGCAGGAGGACAACACGACACAAAACTGAAGAAGAAGGAATTTCTGAAGCATTTCTTCATTCCACCAGAAATAACTGCTCATTCCATCATGACCCTGAAGAAATGTCTACTTTCATGTTCATAAGGAAGTCAGAATGTGGTTTCAGGACTGACGTACTATGTTTTTCTGTCCTGTCTTATGGACTTTCTAGGCACTGACAGAGAGAATCAGAGCAAAGAGAAGACGGTCCCTGGAGGAGCTTTAGAGTTTTTCTCTTGCCTAGGATTTGTCTCTGTGTTAGTGCCAGTGTAACACATTCACACAGTGGCGACAGTACATTCATTCATAGAATATTCACGTCTTCTTTTTCAGTGGGAGCAAAATGGTTCTATGACCCTTTCAAACCTCAAGTATTTCAGAGTCATTAAATATTTATTGCTAAATATGCAAAAATCAAAGAAGAATTATTTTTATTTTTATTAAATTCAAACAGCATTTATAACTGAATATAAACTAAGCCAGTACTGATACATGATATATAATATACATTAATATGCAAACTAATCCTGCAGACAGTCCTCTGCAGAGGCAGCTACCTGAAGCCCAGTCATTGAATATCACTGTGCTTGTAGATACCAGGGTCTTAAAAGTCATATCTGTTTATTTAAAGCATCCAGAAGATGATGTGACCTAATGAAAAGGATGCATGGCCCAAATATCAAACCATGGTCTGGTTTAATATCTTTAATACAGATATTCAGTCTGGTTTATTATCTTTAATACAGATATTCAGTCTGGTTTATTATCTTTAATACATATATTCAGTCTGGTTTAATATCTTTAATACAGATATTCAGTCTGCTTTATTATCTTTAATACAGATATTCAATCTGGTTTATTATCTTTAATACATATATTCAGTCTGGTTTATTATCTTTAATACATATATTCAGTCTGCTTTAATAGCTGGTATGGTGGTTCACTGCAATATCCATGGACTAATATGTGAAATGTGCAGAATGAGCACAATCAAATCCTTCTGTCTGATGTTTTTTATGTTGCAGAAACACACACACACACACACACACACACCGCAGGGCAGGTTTGTGTTTGTGTGTGTGTGTGTGTGTGTGTCCATGGTCATGGCTTCACTAACAATCAGATTGAAGGGCTTTTTGTACATTCATTTTTCCTCACTTGAATGACTTCTAAAGACCGCCTCCCTATTCCCTAACTTCTACTCTCTGTGGTTCATGGAAGTCATCAGCAGCATCCACAGCAGAAACTACTTATGGACAGGTCATAGGTAGTGATTTATCTCATTGTCTTCTTCTCTCTGGTCTCTTCTTGTGTTCTCCGTTCTCTTGAGCTCGCCTCAGTCTCGTGGGTGTTTTGACGCAGGCTTGTCAAACAAAGTAGTAGGTTATTATTCAGCCAATTAGTTCAATTCAGGCTCTGAGATTTGTTTTTACAGTTATCAACATAAAATATTCATCATTCAATATAAGTGGTTGCATTACTCATCATGCACTGAACTTGCTCTTTTCATATGGTTTGCATTGCGTAGCATGTTTCCTCAGTAAACGCTGCAGCAAGCCAGCTAACGATGAGCCACAAGGGACGCTGCTGTAAAGGGCCCCAGCAGAAACAAATACGCATGCATATTTAATGAAAAGTGGTTGGTTTGGGGTTGGAAAGTTGATAATTTCACAGCTGAATACACTCTTTCCATGGAAGTTTGAGGGGAGGCTCGACTAGCCAAGTCAAACTGCCAGCCAGAAACACAAAATATAAATCATAGCTGCTATCTGGACTCAATCAGAACCATGGGGTCCGATTCTGTCGTGGCTCATAAGAGAATTGTGCTGTCACATCACGTCTTCTGGCCCAGGTGATCTTTTAATCTGCTGCGTCACTTCCACTGTCTCTGAAGTGTTTTACCTGTTTCACTATCTCCTTCGTGCCTCATAGGGAGAGGGGTCAGCTACAATCTTCCTTGCTCGCTTCAGGGTTCTTGAAGTTGAACAAGTCTTAGAGGGACGGCAGATTGCAGCCAATCACCCTCTCGGCAGAGCGAATGATGAGTTGCAGTCTGCCCTTGTCCTTGGCTGTGGCTGCAGCGTACCAGACCGTGATGGAGGAGCAGAGGATGGACTCAATGATGGCAGTGTAGAAGTGCACCATCATTGTCTTTGGCAGGTTGAATTTCTTCAGCTGCCTCAGGAAGTACATCCTCTGCTGAGCCTTCTTGGTGATGGAGCTGATGTTAAGCTCCCACTTGAGGTCCTGGGATATGATGGAGCCCAGGAAGCGGAAGGACTAGGGGCTGCATTCTTCTGGAAATCCACAACCATCTCCACTGTCTTTAGAGCATTGAGCTCCAAGTTGTTCAAACCGCACCAGGTCACCAGATGGTCAGTCTCCCACCTGTAAGCGGACTCATCCCCACCAGAGATGAGTTCAATGAGGGTGGTGTCATCCGCGAACTTCAGGAGCTTGACGGACTGGTGACTGGAGGTGCAGCTGTTGGTGTACAGGGAGCCCAGCAGCGGTGTGCGAAATCCACATGAGTGGAGAAGCACAAGCGCAGCGGAACGTTTCCCTCTCCTACGGCGTCTTACTGCATGCGTCAAGGTGAGAGCACCTTTGACTAGAATGTCCAGTAATTCCACAGAAGTTAACAGAAAAGTTGGAAATAAGTCTACTGGAGTTGTTCCCCTGATGTTTATGAGCTCATCTCTGGTGAAAGAGCTCCGGGTATCACAGCAGAAAACAGTATTTACAACAAAAACAACACAAAATAATGAGCACCAACACACCGTAATACAATAAACAAAACAATAAGGTCACAACTGATTATGACTGGTACATTATACCATTTTTAAAGAAGGAATAAATAAATAGCAATAAGGATATGTGCTGATACGCACGCCAACATGCGAATAAGGGGAGTTCAATCAGGAGAGACTTTATAATTTAACAATGATTTATTATACATGCATCAAATATGAAAAGTGCAAAGTCTTTGGCGATTGGACTCCATGCTGAAGTACTATCACTGAGGCAGGGATACAGAGGTCCATCAGGCCTAATCCCCCAAAAGAAATTTATTTATATGAATAAATAAATACCTTACCTACTGCTGTGGTGAATTTCCTAAGAAAATAGAAATTTAGTTCATGAGAGAAATCTAAGGGTAGAACGTGAACGAGTAGATGTTAGACCAGAGGTAAGAGGTCCAGTTTAGTCAAAGCAAAGGATAGAGGAATGTCACGATGGACTGCAGACTAGGATACGGGGTCGGGAAGACCGCAGATACAGGATAGTGCGGGTCTAGATAGCCCATAGTGGAGTATGGTAGGATTACAACAGATCCCGAAACATAGAGGGGGTCAGCCCTGCGGAGGGTCCGAGCGCAGGACGGGATACGTGGGGGTCAAGCTAGACCGCAGACAAGGATACATTGGGTCAATGTTAGACCGCAGCTTAGGATAGTCGAGGGTCACGTTTAGACCGCAGAGCAGAATAGGGGGGTTCAAGGGAGAACGCAGAACAGCATGGTTGGGGGTCTTACGGCCTCAGCACGGTTGGAGGTCTTACTGCCTCAGCACAACCAGACCGGGTCAGCTACCCGGGAAACTAGAAGTATGCCAATACTTTGACAGGTCTCACCACATATGGACCAGATGCGAAACTAGAAAGTAGTCATCACTGACTGCGAAATACGAATTTTGTCAACTCGGGACCGACCTCTTAATACGTGGACCACGAAATGAGAAAGGGCTAACTCAGACCCTTTTTTTCTTTTTTAGGAAAGGAAAACAGTCCCGTCGGACCAGGAAACAGACACGTTAAGCCAGGTCACGGTCACCGAGGAAAAACAGTCACGTTAAGCCAGGTCACGTTCACCTAGGAAAAATAGTCACGATAAGCCAGGTCACGTGAGACCAGGAGATTGGGAAACAGTGTTAGACCAATCAGATGGGGAAAACGGTCGAGTCACACCAGAGGAATAGAGGAAGGTAAACGTAGCAGGGAGAGAGACTAACCATTAGCACGCTAGATAAATGTCTTTAGTGTTATTATAAGGAACGTTTCAAGAAGGATATGCTATCCCCTGCTAGGAGATATTAATAATGGGACCTACCAATAATATAACAAACGACGTGAACACGTCACCACCACCAGTTATATGTATTCCTTACTGGATTTAAGGCTTCAATGATCTTTGATTCTCCAGGATGGTGTTGAGATCGAGGCGGATGTACGCCGTCAAGGCAGAGGATGACCAACGTCCCATTTTGTAGGGTAGTATTGGAGATGCCTTGGTTAGCTGCCGAAGTAGCAGCCCCTATTCTAAAAGAGTGCATCGAGTATAGCTGAGGCGATAAGTTGATTCTAGTGAGGATAACCTCTGAATGCTAGTTAACCACGTTTTAGATAAAGAAACGTTACCTGGGGTAAGAATAGTGGAGCAACTAATAGGTCTTACCCGGAGGAGCTTAAGCATGGATTTGAAAGGGCAAAACGCAGAGTCTATCCAAGCCCCAACTACTGTGCAAGCACCTCCGCATGGAGTGTTTAAGCCATGAGTTATCAGCCAAGTCACGTACCCCTAGGAAATGAGAAAACGTCATGTTAAGCCATGTCATGTTCACCTGGAATTGAGCAAACGGTCATGTCAGACCAGGAGATTGAGAAACGGTCTGTTAGATCAGAAACTGGAGAACAGGATTTACATTAGACCAGAATAGTGCGAGTCCAACAGACTTGAGTGCAATGGCCTTATACCGTGATGCGCCAAGATCCACTTGAACAATAGAATGCGAGAGGTAGCTTTTAGAGATAATATAAAGAACATTTTGCATGAATGAGATAGTGCTATAAGACAAATGAAATGACGTGCCAAAATGCCAGAAACAACATCAACATGTTGTTATATGCATGACTTACCGTACACATTTTTAAGGCTTTAATGAGCTCGAGTTACCCTTTGTGTCTAGCAAACCACTGGCCTTGACAGAACCCCCAAAACCCACGGATGGCCTGCATCCGTGTCAACGTTTTAGTGAATCAGCGAAAATCACCAGCTTGTTTGCAGAATGTTACACCATTCAAGTGATCGCACAGCGACCTGACACGCTGGTCAGCGCGGCACCCGTCATCAAGGTAGATTGTGCATCTTAGGACAAGGAAGATGCCATGTCCAACGAGCAGGAGAGGAAAAGCGCGTCCCTAGGGGATGAGCCTGAATGGAGCTAATTATACTTTATGTACAAATGTCCAAGTATGGTTTTGCCACTTATCCGTCCCCCGTAAAAGAGTCACAAGAACTCGGTTGCGGCAGAATACTGGATGCAGCGCACCTGGTCCTGGAGCTCTGAGGAATAACAGCCCTACTCCAGTGTTGCTCTTCTGCGCACATGAACACCTCTCTGCCAGTGCTACCCGTTTAAACTTTAGTCTTTTACTTCCGCTGACCATGCCCCACACTTCATCACGCCCGCATTCTCGTTACATTACTGATGTTACTGACTGACACACTTCACCATTGGTCGCCGTTCTTTACTTTGTTATCATAAATACCTTCCAATCCCATCCTCTCTTGTGTCCTTCCGTATTTGTCATAGCTTGGGAGCCGGGTTACGACATTACACATGGCATTCTCCAAAACACAGAATGTGGACATTTCAACCAGCCTTAGCCAATATGGACAGACTCTTAAATGTTCATTCCTCCCCTGTAGTTTAACCCAGTGTGTTTCATAAGTCCAAAGACCATTACGGTTATTCACAGCAGCCAGGTGAAGCGCCACTAAGCAAAATCTTTTGAGCAAACGCACCCACTCAATCCAAATAATAGAGGCCCAGATATGAGCTACGAGCCCAATAGTCAGAATCCTATCACATGAATTCGCTGCCCAACTATATGATGTAAAAGAGAGGAATAGAGCTGAACCAAATGGTTTAAACCACAAGTAATGTTGCTGCACACAATCCTCTTTAAGATACGATGTAATGTCATACTTCCATTTACAACGCTTCACCCTGATTTTAAAGCTGCATGACGATACAGTTCCATTAATTTAATAAAATTAGGTACTTTATCTTTATAAGATGCAAGTTTAAAGCTTCTGTTATGTAATTGAATCTATAAAAGTATCTCTTACTTGCATGACATATTCCTTTGACTTCTTGATTTAATAATAAGCTGTTGACTACGTACAAACGTCGATACAACTGTAAGGCTACATAAATTTATATGGGACTAAATCATCACGCACATTTAGACAGACTGTGATGTTCCGGACCTTTGCATGAGAGAACTCTCTCAACCTGGACTTGTTGAATTTCATTTGAATACCCTGCTCTATGCGTTGTTCTTCTCTAAAACACCAGAGGCGTACCAACAACATGGCTGTGAAGAATAAAAGACAACATTACTCATAGATATACCCATAGAATGTTGGTATAGCTGAGACAAGCCATGAACCAACCTCCACGATGCCGAGGAGGGATTGTAATCATCTGATACCTCATATCATAAACTACTTTATCGCCTTGGCCAAGCCCTGTTGAGAAAGAAGTAAAGTATTAAATGCAGTGGCGGCTGGTGGAACATTTTCTTGGTAGGGCTGTGCCACATCCAATCAATTTCAGCAAACATCCCAGAATGATTTAATGCAAACAAATTAAGGTATCAAACACGCATTACTACTTTGCAGTTAAATATTTAACATTCATTCCAACACGAAAAAAAGCAGTAAATAACACTTTGACAAACACGTCAGGACATCTTATTTTAGTCACCCTCACAGGGAATTCAGTATAATATAATATATATGTCATATAATAATATTCTGTATAATATAATAATATATATATCATATACTATTCTGTATAATATAATAATATATATATCATATAATAATATTCACTATAATATAAAACACACACACACATATATATATATATATATATAATTATTTATTTATAACTATATATCCATTTCTCAGACAGGTGCTTCATGTCCCTCACTCCTTAACTGTCCATGCTGGTTCTGTCCCCGTTGTTTTAAAAAGCTAAATAAGTTATTAGCATGACTGCATCCAGCGAGCCAAACCTGTCTGGTGTACAGCTACTAGAGAAGCTTCGCATGTACTGCTTCTCTTTCCTGCTAGTCTGCTGTCTGATTGTGAGGTCAGGCTGATCTGGGATCAGCTCTTTCAGTAGTTTCTCCTCTCAGTTCTCCTCTCAAACGGGTCTTGGAGGAGCAGTGCTTGCGCTGGCGCTCTCCTGTAGAGACTAGACCTGACGAGAACGCGCAGCTTGGGGCAGAATGAAATCTGCCCCAAGCTGAATCTATTTGAGGACGCTGATTGGCTAAATTGTATGTCACTCATTTATATCTTTAGTCAGCATTAAAGCATCATTGGCTAAACTGCTTTGTAGACCCGCCTCTGTGGGGCAGTTTCTCCAGCGCCCCAGCCAGCTGAGACATGCACACACGGAGAGGACCTGCAGACAGGCAGAGAGGACGTGCAGGAAAAGCATATATTTACCACAGATATCATATTTTACACATATTACTGGGTGATTCCATGTTTCAAAAACACAAATATTGTCAATTTGTATAGTTTATTATTATTATTATTCATTTTATTTTTTATTATTTGTAGCTCAAGGGGGGGCGACGCCCTAGCGCCCTCTATGGACCAGCCGCCACTGATTAAATGTAACATAAAGAAACAAAGGTTAAATATCCTGTAAACTACTGACTTTGGCTGCCAAACATTTACTCAAAATTAAAACCCTGCTGTTCTGAAGCATCTCAAACGAATTGGCCCATCTCCTATAATCCCCAGACATGTCAATAGTATTTTCTCAGTGCACTATTTGTGATATACAATTGATCATGAGCACAGCCCGTGCCAGATTGAATTCGGAGGTGCATGACCAACCGTGATCACTTGCGGGCCTACCCGCATCACGCGCCTGCCGTGATTACTTGCCGCGAGTAGCTACACATCGCGCCCATCACTACTTAGGAACTAAGTTTAACTGCTGCTTAGTTATGTTTATTTCCGCTCATAATGATTTATTTAGAAAGAGAACGCCGCCTGCGGAGCTCGGGATGAGCCTGATTCTTCCGGTGCGATCCCGAGTAACTGTTAGACTTACTAGGATACCACCGCAAACTACTAGCTGAGCCAAGAGGGCTTCTTGCTCGTCTGAGGGGAGCCGCTGCGCCGCGCTGGGCGAGTGCTCCTGCGCCGGCCACCTGGCGGGCTGAATGCCGGCTCCGTCTAACCATCGCTGTTGAGACCCGACTCTTCCTGAAACGATCAAAGTCGGAATCCGTCATAGTCTCAGTTACCCCCAACTAGATGTTGTTTAAAAGGTAAGGGATCTGCTTCGCATCTGCTTCGCTGACAACTGACAGCAGCAGAGAGGAGAACACTTTTAAAGTTTGACAGCACCGATATGATTGGCTTCAGGAACCGGTGTGCAGAATCTGGTTGGTTACTTAAAAGTGCACGCCCCCAATCAGCTGATAGAATAATTACAAGGAGAGGAGAGACAGAGATTATGCATGCTTGGCTACCTGACTGAATTTGCGCTTGAGCTACATTACTGCCACTTACTTTTTCCACTTCAAGCTGTTTATGTAAAGATATACAGGAGTAATGTCCACATGAGTAGAGAATGAAGTCTCTCTCCCTTTGTGTGTGTTGAGATCTTTTTGTTCTCAAAGCCAGCCAGCCGTGTGCTTTCTTTACATGTTAGTGCATGTGAGCATGCTCTACTGGTTAGCTCATGGACGTCGCTCTGCACTGCTCTAATACGGTGGTTACAGCTGATAACGTCCAGACCGACAGCATCGTAGTTGAAGTGTAACACCGCCCTCAGGTAAACACCGTTCTGTCAACAGTTGTTTGCACTGTGCTGTTTGCACTGCGCTGTTAGAAACGGTGCTGTTAGCACTGTGCTGTTTGTACTGTGCTGTTTGCACTGCGCTGTTTGCACTGCGCTGTTAGAAACTGTGCTGTTAGCACTGCGCTGTTAGCACTGCGCTGTTTGCACCATTAGCTGCGAGCTGTCGACACGTTGAGAGATGTTGAGAGGAAATGGAAATATTCCCAATCTGATGTTATGCACCTTTAACGTCTAACCTGAAACAAGGCTCGCTGTCATTCCTCAACACTGACTAGACACTCACAATGACCTCTGACCTTCAGTCTGAGCCTTAACGGGCTTCTATTGTTTGAGGTAATGATAACAGAAGATTGATCATTCTTCTTTCATATGTTTTTTTTGTCATCAACAAAAATGTTTTAAATATGCAGTTTTAAAAAAGCTAAATACACAAAGTCAGAAGTAAATGCTTGGCCTCATTTCGTCTTATCTTATCACAGTTGTCTTATGGTATCAGCAACATCATTTAAAAACCCTTCTCTTCAGCATCTGATTACTCATAAATGAGGCTGTGGTTAACCACAGTCTTTATTTCCATGAATATGTTTTTATTCCTGCTGGTGCTATTCAGTTGATCCTGGAAAAGCTAGGAATGGTATCCTCATGGGATGCTGCTGCGCTGCTTTTCAGCTACAGTCCCTGGACAGGTTATTAGAGCAGCAGTGCAGAATTGCAGCCTGGCTGGTTTGTGAAACTCCCTCATGCTCCAGCTTTGCTTGCACTTTGTATTACTAAATTAAAAAGAGGAAGACCTGAGATTTTCATAAAGACACGTGTTGTTTGGAATTGTATTTTCATTTGAAACGTGTTCAGTTTATACCGCTAAGCAGATAATCCCTGTATATCACTGTGTAACACTGTATAATATACAGTGTATATTGAACCTGAAGGTTCTGGACCTTGGATATAGCAGTTTGGCAAAACAATGTTATCAGGTCCGCTTCTTTGTTTGAGTTATGCTTACCTCATGTTCTCCATAATGAGACACACGATGTGGTTGAAAGCTCTTGTGACAGATTAATCATGTGTTGTTTTATTTCAATTTTAATAGTCAATAGTTTATCTTTGTTAAAATGTTCTCTCTCATCTAAATAGTTTAATAATGAACAAAGAAAAAGAAAAGTAGAGTGTGATCAGATCACCTGTGGGGGGAGTCAGAGAGGCAAAGCTTCAGATAGTTAATGATTTCAAGCTTGAAGTCCTCACTGGAAGATTAAAGACTTTCATGGATTGAAAAAAAATGTGAAAAGCATCCATCTTCAGCTGGTCTGTATGATCTCATGTCTTAATAATGAATCCGTTCTAGAACTATGCTGCAAGACCTGAAGCTGAACCTGCAGAGTAAACTTCATCTTACAGCTTTATGTCTGGTTGTTATTGGCTGCTCACTGATGAATATGATGTTTGATGGGCTTTCATGATCATTTGTTCCTGCTGTGTTTATGGCTGGTGTCTTCTTCTGTTGTATGCAGGACATTCATGTGTATAAGCTAAGTGTGGTGGAATGTCTTCACACCTATCAGTCTACTTCAAACTTTGAAAAGCAGGGTGCAACTGTACAAAGACACCCATGTGTCCCATGTGAAACCAGCAGTAACCAACTAACTTGAACTCAAACCATTTGTGTTGCCTAAACCTAACCGTACAGGATGCAGTTTCAATGAGTGATTATTATAATATTGATATTAACTTCTCTAGAAATGGTGATATGACCTATATTTTTGTATCGACATCAACATACCCGAATGTACCATGCCAACATTTTATTCTGGTAACTGGGTTGTAACTGTCAATAGAAGCCTGCTGTATATGAACATAACCAGCAGCTGATGAGTGATGTGTGTGACATTTTCACTTCAAATTTAGGTTTTATAAAACAATTGATGTGCTTATTTCTCATAATAAGACAGCCAGTTCTGAGCTGTGATGGTGTGCTGAGAGGAGCAGATACAGATTTCACATGACATAACCCAGAGGTGAGGGTCAACACTTTTGAATGTTCACTTTCCCTCTGCTGTGTGTTCAGGATGAGGGCTGCGCTGCTGCTGCTGCTAGTCACTCTCATCACGGTCAAAAGTGTAGCTGGAGGGAAAAACAAGAAAGGTAGGATTCTCTCTCCCTGTCCTGCCTGCTCTCTATCTCTTTTATATTTGTCATGTTACAATACACTATATGTTCCTGCAAATATTGATTGCTGAAGCCCAAATCTCATTGAATGTCTGTACACAGCTGACAATATCTCCACATTTCTATTTTAGTGTCGGATGAATTTGGGATTTACAGCTATACACAGTGGAGCTGAGGGCATGGATTTGAATGTTATACTGCATATTGCTAACTATTCGTCCATTGTTACAACATTCCATCATTCCCAAAAAGAAGAGATGAGAAGATATGGCATGTGCCAAAATGTGCTAAACATTCAAGATATAGTATCCCAAACGTGTTATTAATGCAACTTTGGCTCCCTCCCTGTGAATAAGGCCGCTGTTGAAAGCAGCTTACAGTAATACTAATGCTAACTAACCCCACCTGCCACAGGAAGCACATTCAGCAGGCAGATCAGAGTAATGAGGCATTGACACTGAGCAACACTTTCAACTATGCTCTTCACAGAGCCCGGTGAGCTCCAGGATTGGTTCACTTCTGCCTCAAACAGCAAGTCTAAGCAGCGCACCATTTGAAGGAATATTTCAGCAATACGCTTACTTGCTTTGTTTTTGACTGTGAGATAATAAGATGAATATCAAAACTGGAAGCTGGTTCCACAGGAGAAGGAGCTCGGTAGCTGAAGGCTCTGGTTCCCGCTCTACAGCTCTCTAGTGGGGTAATATAGAACTATGATCTCTTTAGGATATGAAGGAGCCTGTACGGTAAATTCTATTCTGGGCTTTACTGTGAGCCAGTAGGAATCATAGTATTTTATTAGTACCTGATTCATTCAACAAAATGAGACTGTCATCACAGGTTGTAAATACCTGTCGTCTATGAAAAGTTAAGAGAATAAAAGTGTAAATGAATCAAGTTTTTGGGTTAAAACGTGTTCAATCATTTCAAAGCTTATGTGACATTGCACAGTGGAGGTTGATGCGTACAGTTCTTACACTTACACCATCTATCACACCACCGGTCAATAGGAGTCAATAGGATGACCTTATCGTTCATTTAGTTCCCAGTGAGCAGCAGTCACCAGCAGACTGGTTGAACCAGCTGGAGTAGTCATTGAATTTGTGGATTGCATGATGAAATAATATTGAACCTAATATTGAACATCTATGCATGTCTGATTATTCTATCCTCAGAGAAAAACAAACCCTCCCAGTCCGGGTCAGAATGCACTGACTGGCGCTATGGCAACTGTGTCCCTAGCAACGGGGACTGTGGAGCAGGGTTTAGAGAGGGGTCATGTGACCAGCAGAACAACAGCATGAAATGTAGAGTACCTTGCAACTGGAAAAAAGAATTTGGAGGTAACACACACACACACACACACACACACACACACACACACACACACACACACACACACACACACACATACCTGGAACATATGATGCAATCCAGAACAGCAGCACTGCATGAATATAAATACCTCTGTGTAGCTATAATGATACCTTTGTGTTGATAGTGTGTCAGCGAAGATTCTACTAGAAACAAATGTTTATGACATACTTTGTGGTGAGATGCCTGAAGCTTGTACTCTGAAGACAGGAAGTGTTTTTTATATGATGAGTGTTGCATCACTCTTAAAGGAGACCTGCACTGTTATGTAAGGTCGTATTTCTTTGTCTCACATCACTTCTGCAGTACAGTAACACTGACTACTTTACACAAGTTTGAGATGAGCTTGATCTTCAAGTTCTCAATTTTAAAACCAGACTCGGTAAAAAAGACTTGAAAGGCCTGAATCGGTGCTGCTCTATTGGAAAAGTGTCATGAGATAACTGTGATGTGGCGCTATATGAATACAATTGTCTTGACTTGACATGACTGTAGGTCAGCTGTTACATGAATGAGAGAGATGAAGAATGGTGAGGTGAAGTCAGATTTGGTGGTTGTGGTTATGACTGTAGCAGTAGTGTTCTATCAAAGGACTTTTGATAGATAGCTGAGCTAGACCAGAGACAGGGAAGTTATGGTAGTCGAGTCAGGAACATTTACATGTCGGGATGTAATGAAGAGACTTGTAATATAAGTACAGAACAGTAGGTACACTGTACTGTGGAAAGGTCAGACCAGTTGGTTTTAATACACACAGAGTTGTGTTTGAGGAATAAGAATGAAACTAGCTGAACTATGTCTGTTTTACTGGACCATGTATGTATGAAAGCTGCATGTGTTCAGGTATCTTCTGTGTGACTTCTCTCTTCCAGCTGACTGCAAGTATCGGTTTGGCAGTTGGGGAGAGTGTGATCCAAGCTCTGGCTCGCGGACCAGAATGGGGACATTGAAGAAGGCTCTGTATAATGCGGAGTGTCAACAGACTATTTCTGTCTCCAAACCTTGCAGTGGAAAAACCAAGACAAAAAGCAAAGGTTAGACTGGCGAGTTGACGGCAGGTTGTTTCTTTACCTCTGTGAAGAAGAACAAACTGTGAAGAAGAACATGGCTGCTCTTTAGCAGCCATGTTTGAGCTTTTCTTGTCTTGGCAACATTCAGCCATCTCCACCTCTGTGGATCATGCATGAATGATTTGTTTCTACGGTGAGTCTACAGCCATGCTAGCAGCTCTGTGAGGCTGTACTGAGGCACAGTTGTGCTCTGAGTCAAATGCTATCAGCAACATTCTAACAGTTACATGCTGGTGTACAGCAGGTATAATGTTTATCATGTTTACCATCTTAATTAAATTAACGTCTTTGCATGCTAACATTTGCTTACCAGCACTAATCACAGTAAAGTGCTGCTGAGGCTGACAGTAATGTCATCAGCTCTGCAGGTATTTGGCCATCTATCAAAGTATTGGACAAGATAAAACATGGTGAAAGGACCACGACAGTTATTCAAATTCATCCTGAGGGAAGGAAGAATGTCACGGTAGTTTACCAGACATTTCACTACAATCCTCACATATCAACCTCATGGGGACGCTGGATAAGTGTTCATCCTGTCGGGACCATGAATGTCTATACAATAGTTGTTGATATATTTCTGACATCTGGTACGGTTATTCACTGTCTTCAAATGATGTTTCTAAAGGTTTGGATAAACCTTGATGAAGCACCAATGTAAGGGAAATGGTAAATGGACTCAAAATTGTAGAGTGTAATGTTTGTGCCTATGTTTGTCTTTTTTTCCAGGAAAGAAGAGAAAAGGCCAGGTCAACTAGAAGCAGGCTGTGGTAAAGAGTCTTCAGAGTCTAAGAAGAGTAATGGTCTGAACCAGCTGACAGCTGCACAGTGACCCCAACACTTAGAATTGTTGCCTGATCCCCATAGACACAGTTTTGAATACAGGTTTCTTCAACCACTAAATCTCTATAGGACTAATAAAGTAAGCATGGCCTGGAGCATTATAACCAGCTGCTTCCAAATCAAAGTGCATTTGGAATATTCATATTATACTTTTTTTAAACCACCATGTTATACATTTCTTTAACTTTGAAATATTGTATAAAATGCTCCCCGTCTCTATGTGACCCATCACTGCTTCCAAACCTTTTCTGGGCCTCCACTCCACCAGAGCTTCACTGGGAATGGGAGCTACTCCCAGTTGTCTCAGCCGGTCTCAATTCTTTAGTTATTCTTGCATGTGTCAGTATTATCCACACACAAACTGTCTACTTTGTGTTTCTTTGTGTCCTAATAAACGCAGCCATCCGGTTTTAATAATTCCAATCACCACGGTTACTTGTAGATAAAAGTGCATTTGGAATATCAGTTTATAAATTTGCCTTAGGACACACAAGCCCACCGTTATACATTTCTTTCACTTCTTTCCCTTGTTCCTCCTACTAAAGAATAGCCTTTCCATTTCTCCTGTAGAAGGTTTGCTGCACCAGTATTATTTCCACTTTTCTTTTGTTTATTAAAATTTCACAACATGGTGTGACATTGTGTCTTTTTTGTATTATAACAGACTTTTCTAGACCTGTAAGCACAATGTATCTATCTTCCTCTGAACAGGTTTTATCCATTATGGATCCCAGTACTGTGACTGGCCCAATGCACCCCTTACTTCTCATAAATAACTAGGGCCAGGGGCCATAGGGCCCCAATACCAACTTTAAGATCACAGACCCTCAGTAAGGGAGAGTATCATTGAAATCTCCTTTTCACTTGACACACAGACTTGAAATGTTCCACATAGTGACTGTGAGATCCTTTCTTAAAGAGGTACCTGCATCACTGGTGTTAACACTGACAGAGTGTTGAGGTCCCAGGTTTAATACACATATTGTAGTTGACAAGACTAAACTAAAGACTTGGGGTTGGATTTGGAGGTCTTTATACATAGCGTGGACCAATCTCAAGCTGGGTCTCGTCAGGTGGAGGGTAAGAAGGTCTGTGCTGTTTGGTTCAAGTGTGCCATGACCTTCTGACCTTAATATGAATTAGGTTTGTGAGCAGAGTCTCTAAAATAAGTAGACATTATAGTTAGTGTTGGGAACGAAAAGGTGCGTGTTTGAGTTATCAGCATTTAAGAAAACTAAATTATTGATATCAATAGAATTATTAATGACAGTAAGATTATTAACGATTATTAATAATAACGGGGCACCACCCTGCGAACAGGGACCAATAACCAAACGATAAACTAAGTCTCATAATTAGTGTTCACTCACAATGTCAATAGTCGGAGTACTATTGCACATTCAGAGTGAAAGTGAAGGTTTAAGTTCGAGCAACAGACCACGTATCCAGCTATTATCACAATACATGCACAAAGTAATCACAGACAGCTGCTCTTTAAAATATAACAGAGTTTATTAAGTTCAAATAATAATGATCTAGTTAACTAATATCTAAAACTAACAACAACTATACATTCATGAGCACGCTATCTAAAGTCAACAGACTATGGTATGGGGGGGGGGGGGTTTGTGTGTGTGTGTGGGCATAGGGGGGAGGAGCGAGAGAACAGCTCAGACAACGTATGACGTAAACTGAAACGTGAAACAAGGTAGCACGAGGCTCTACAATGGCGGACCTCGTTATGTACACGTGTCTGAAGCCGTTAGCTGATGAGAAACAACTTCCGGTCTCACCAGCGGTGAATTATTTCAACACGATTGTAGCAACAGTAATTCCTACACAACATTAACGATCTCGGTCGCTAATCTCGGCGATTATTGAGCATACACCACGTTATAAAAATGACAGTAATTTAGCAACACAAAACAAGATAATAAAACACATTAACCTAACTCTGCCCAGACTCTATTTGCCTTACTGTGAGTCGAAATCGTGGCGATCGATGCGGTCCTTCTGAGTCTTTGGCTGACTCCATGCGGCGCTGTGATAAAACTCTGTGCGTCAGAGAATTTCTTCGGCTCAGTAAGGGAACTCACGTCCTTACGGCTGGACCAAAGGCGGCTTAGGTGGAGAGGAGAAATGTGCTTCTCTCTCTCTCTCTGAAGAAGTCCGTTTCTTCACTTCTGCAGGAAAAATGGTTTGCTTCCTCGTCCAGGATGCGAACAAAACAAAAACAAACAAACAGTGAATATGAAACTGTTAGACCTCGGATTTCTTTTTAAGGACAGCAAACGTTGCGTGTGTGCTTCCTAGCTCGACGGAGGTCGAAGGATAAGCATAGAGGAGGGGGAGCAAGACTGTTTTATAGAAACAGGGGCTGAACCAAAGGGTCCTGGGGAGTCTGTGGCTCTCGGACACTTAGATCGCAGTATTGCATTGCGTGACGAGTTCACACCTTGATGTGAACTTCTTTCTGGGGGGTTTGAATGCTTATCAAACTCAAATCAGGCTCCAGGTTGCCCTGCAAAAATGGAAGGCCCAATCTCTTTGTTTCAGAGCACATGGTGAGGCCACATGGTCAGGTCCCAACATTAGATATTCACACAGTTGGGTTCAGAAGGACATTAAACAAACAAGAAAGATAATATATTCATGCGAGGCTGATCTTCAGTGTATATAATGTCACAATAACATATTCCAATGCTGACATGCTGAGTCAGCTTTTTGTGATATATTTTACATGAAAAGTAGTTAGCAAGTGAGCTCAGAGGTTTACCACTGTTGTATTTTGGTTTAGAACAGATTATTGAACCATATCTGCGTTGATACAAGTAATAATAAAAGAATAATGTGAATAAGTTCAATATTAGATTCAACTCAACATTTTGGATATTAGGCCAGTATTGGATCTGATAGAGCTGTGGGCATACACTGGATTAAAAGGTTTGGGAAACACTGTTTTATATGAAAGGTCTGCTGTGACCTGCAGCTTTAAACCCCTCAAACACTACAAACTCGTTTTATAGCTCTGTTGCTGTTTGAACCTGGATACAGTGGCTCGTAAGGTTCAAGAATCAGTCCTCATTTTGTCAAATCTATATGAACACAATTCTCACATGCAACATGTATGTTCAAAGAGTGATGTGACGATGACAGCAAACATATGACACACACTTCCAGGTGAAAGAATACTCACTAACTCAGACTAATGTCTGACTTACAAACTTAAATGGAATTATGAGCAAGAAAACAAGAAGAAGAAATGTGTTCTCTATTGGCAGAGACGTAGCAGTTAGTGGTGTTCTTTCTTTTACCTGGAAGTGTGTCACATCTGTCATTGTTATGCTAAACCAGACTAGCTAGCCCGTAGAGCCCCTCCCTATGAGTAGCATTCCACGTGAGAGATGTGTCTGTGGCGAGAGGAAGATGAGGATATAGTTTAAAGTTTACTTGGCCATCAACCAATCGTCCGAGCATAACAACGCCACCTTAGGAATTTCACCTAAAGATTATGTTTCGCCCACAGTATCAATAACTCAGGACACTCAGGTTCATTATACGGATTAGGCGGAGACGTGGTTCCAGTACAAAACAATTAATCTTTATTTTTACACACCGATGGTTCACAGATAATGTTCAATACAAAATACTAATAAAAGAGCCCTTATTTCTTTATAAAAGAGGTGTAGGGCTGCGGCGAGTGGCGAGGTGGACCAGTACAGGTGAGGATCCCAAAAGAGGAGGCACCCCGATCACACGTGTACACAACACTCACACACACAACCACACGTGAGGGTTCCGAACCAGGGGTACACCAAACCACACAGCACACGAAGGGAGACACCAACACCCGGAGTCACCAACCCCACCACCTTGGCTTAGCAGCTCCTACAGGGACAAGGCCTGTCTGCGATTCTCTCTACTGATCTGGCAAGATGGTGCACATTAGAATGCTGACCAGCAGTTGACCGTGTGGTCCGACGTGCTGCCACATCATTACATTCATGGTGACTGGATGGTGGGCCAGCCCAGGAGGCAGATGGTTGATCTGTCCTCGCAATAGTGGGAATCACTATGGGGTCTGGCACAGCAGAGGCTGGGTCAAATGGTGGGGGTAGCAGCCCCACAGTGGTTTGTGTCACTGCAGTCGGTCTGGCAGATGTCACGATAGGTGTTGCTTGAGGACATTCCTGCTGCTGCAGCATCAACAACTCACCATCGGATGAGGACTTGTCCTCAGAGAGTGGCATGTCCATGGAACATGGGCCACTGGTGGAGCCACGACCTGGAGTCTGCTCCAACCAGGGCTTTTAGCCGGTTACGATGGACTTGCTTGGTTTTACTGTGGTCGTCCACAGGCGCAATGGTGTAAACTGGGCCACCATCCTTAGGTGCCTTCAGGACTCTATGCACCACAGGACACCACAGATCCTGGATTTTATGACGTCCCCTCACACTAAAATCCCTCAACAATACCAACTGACCGTTCTTCAAAGGCGCAATTCGAACATGCTGATCATAGTTTCTCTTTCGACGCTCTGCCGCCAACCTCAACCTCTCCCTAGCCCCTTCAAAGGCTACCTGGAGCCGAGTCTGGTGCTCCTTGATCCACACATGGACGTTTCCTCCCACCGGATCCTGAACTCTGCCCAGCAGGAAATCGACTGGCAGCCTGGGTTCTTGACCAAACATGAGGAAAAATGGTGATTCACCAGTTGCCTGATGGGGAGTGGTGTTATAGCAGTACAGTACCTGCGGCAGGCACGAATTCCAATCTCTCTTTCGAGAGACGGGTAGAGTGCGCAGCAAGTTGTGGAGAGTTCTATTGAACCGTTCGCATTGCCCATTACCGGCCGGATGGTAGGCGGTGGTGCGAGACTTTTCAATGCCGTAAAGGCCACACAGCTGCTGGATCACTTTCAAAGTTGCGGCCCTGGTCTGAGTGTATACGGGCTGGAACACCAAACTTGAAAAACCACTCCATGACCAAAGCCTGTGCCACTGTAGAGGCACGTTGATCCCGGGTGGGAATAGCCAGTGTGTATTTACTGAAAACGTCTGTCATCACCAGAACATTTTCCAATCCATTATGGGCAGGTTCCAACAAAGTATAGTCAATGGCTAAAATCTCATTGGGCCGTGAAGCCAATAAATGCCCCAAGTAGCTACGAGTAGCTGGCTGGGTGTCTTTGGCCACTTGGCATCTTTCACAGGCCTGATACCAGTCTGCCACCTCAGAGGACATACCTGGCCAGTAACAACGAGCTTGCAAGAGCTCCAACATTCTCTCCACGCCTTGAGGGCCGTGCTCCTGATGAACCCCAGTTAGAATGGAAAATCTGGCGACAAAGGACCCCGTTCTGCTCAACCAGGCGGTCCCATTGTCGGAGCAGCACCAATACGGGCTGAGATAAATGTTTCCGCTCCTCATAGTTAGGACGCTGGTTCTGTCTCCAGAACAACAAGACTTCCTGGATAACTGGGTCAGCCTGCTGGAGAGAACAAAGGTCAGACAGTGTGCGATTAGGCAAGACTGTGACAGCAGCTTGGGTTGCCTCGACATTCCCCAACTGCAATGCTCGCTGTAACGGTTCTGGAAGCAAGGTGCCAGGGATCATGGCTTCCATGTCCGGCTCACCTGGTGGATGCTGCCGGGAGAGGGCGTCAGCGTTCTGATTGCTGTACTTTAACTCAAAGTCAAAGGATGCCAGTTGGGCCACCCACCGTTGTTCGGTCGCGCCAAGTTTTGCCGACGACAAGTGGCTCAATGGATTGTTGTCGGTGTAAACAAGGCACTTGTGGCCCAGCAAATACTCCCTGAATTTCTCGGTCATGGCCCACATAAGCGCCAAGAACTCGAGTTTCATCGAGCTATAGTTCTGCATATTGCGCTCAGTGGGTCTCAGACCTCGACTGGCATATGCTATCGGTCTAACCTTACCTCTGTGCTCCTGTGAGAGCACCGCCCCTAGCCCGCCAAAGCTCGCATCCACCTCAAGGATGAAGGGCAAGGAAAAATCAGCATAGGCCAGGACAGGTGCAGTGGTGAGTTTGGCTTTTAACCCACCAAAGCTACGCTGGCACTGTCAGGATCCCTGTCTGACCCATTGTGTGTTAACCTCTGTTTCCCCCCAATCTCCTCTCCTCATGTGTCTGTCATTCCCCTGTTTGTTGTTGTTTGCCATGTGCTCGGTGTTTGTTTTCTTGGTCCTGCCTCCAGACGATTCCCTTGGCCACACCCCTGATTGGTGGACAGCTGCGGACTATCTGGCTCGTAACCACCTGATCCTGATCCCACTGATCACCGCCTGGCAGTTTATCAACCCTGGTCCTGCAGGCCTGGGGTGTCAGTCCGTATCGTCTTCTGCCTCGGTAGTCTTCCCACCGTTCTGTAAGTTGTCACTTGACTTTCCCTGGACTAACTGATTTCCTCTCCGCTACGGGTGTAGAATTCCTGCTGAGCCGCCAGTCTGCTGTGTCGAGCCACGGGACATCACACCGCCGACCAGCCTGCTCTCCGGTGTCGAGCCACGGGACTCACATCGTGATCTGCCTGCCCACCTGTGTCGGACCACGGGCTCCACACATCCCCGCCTTTAAACTTGGCGAAATAAAATCTGTTTCACCAGACTCTGTCTCCTGTGGTTCTGCTATTGGGTCCTCACCGTGACAGGCACTTCTCAAGAACGTCTGGCCCTGCCCTCCTTCTGGCCTTGGTGCCTCCTAGCTCTGCCACCAGCT
Organism: Leptoclinus maculatus; assembly: GCA_032191485.1. Classification (NCBI taxonomy): domain Eukaryota; kingdom Metazoa; phylum Chordata; class Actinopteri; order Perciformes; family Stichaeidae; genus Leptoclinus; species Leptoclinus maculatus. The sequence continues at coordinate 463,408 of JAVDOI010000060.1, read as the reverse complement.
TATGGAGAGGGGATGCCAGCTTGGCAAAGCCCTCTACGAAGCGACGATAATAACTGGCAAACCCCAGAAAAGACCGCAGCTCGGATACCGTAGAGGGCGGCTGCCAGTTAGCCACCACCTCGATCTTGCTCGGATCGGTGGAGACACCCTTGTCCGAGATGACATGACCCAAGTAATGCACTTCCTGCTGGAAAAAGGCACATTTGGAGAGTTTCGCCTTAAGACCCTCCTGCTGAAGCCGCCCCAGCACCACCTCCAGTCTCTCCAGATGTTGTTCTACTGAGGAAGAGAAGACCACAATGTCGTCAAGGTAGAGAAGTAGTGACTGGCACTGTTGGTCCCCGAATAGACGCTGCATTAACCTCTGGAAGGTGCTGGGGGCGTTGCAGAGCCCAAAGGGCATGCGGTTCCACTCAAACAAACCAAATGGGGTGCAAAATGCTGTCTTGGGTCTGTCTTTCTCAGCCATTGGGACCTGGTTGTACCCACTGGCCAGATCCATGGTGGAAAACCAGCGAGCACCTGTCAGTGATACAGGTTTACCTCGATACGAGGTAAAGGAAAAGCATCCTTTCTGGTCTTGCTGTTAAGTTTTCGGTAGTCAACGCACAAGCGCAGACTACCATCCTTCTTCTTTACCAGAATGATGGGGGAAGCATAGGGACTGCTACTCTCCCTGATTACCTGCGTTTCCAGTAGCTGATTGATATGCTCTTTTACTACCTCATACTCTGATGGAGGAATACGCCTGTAGCGTTGTCTTACAGGGACATCATCCAAGAGTAGAATGTCATGGGCTATCAAGTTGGTACAACCCAAATCCCCCTCATAAGCAGAAAATACTGAGGTGTACTTCCCAAGAAGGGACCTCACCTGATCCTTCTCTTCAGCGGACAATGAAGACAGGTCGATGGCATCCAGCTGGTCATCCACCGTTGGAAGAACAGACTGAGATGCCACTGTGGCTACGCTAGATGGCCTCTCTGTGACTCCTGTGGGCAGACTGACAACATTAACAGTATCCAAGGTGCCTACAATGGTGCGGGGATAAATGTGGAGCCTACATTAACAATCGGTATGTAGGCCATCCCTCTTATCACACGTTCGTGTGATAAGAGGGATGGCCTACATGCTGGCAAGGCAGGTGACGCAAGCAACCCAGCTGGTAAGCCAGTTTCAGGGGGTTCGAACAACACAGTGGCACCCGAGTACTGCTCAGCACACGTCATCATGCCACCTGGGATACGACAAGCCTTCTTACCCTGGATCTTTACTTTGGATGGATTTGTATGCTGGCTGTGGCCTCGGGTTGTAGTAGATAGTGTTGGACGTAGCATGGATTTCCACAAGTGGAGCAGGGTCTGTTGCGTTTGACACTGTCATACCCACATGCCTGGGTTAATAGTGAAGTTTGGGGAAAAACATTGCAAGGTGAGATGTCTCTGGCACGGAGGGAGTTTGAGTTGGGTGGTATACGACCTGGCCCTCTGGAGGGACTGATGTAGATGGCTGGGCTTCTTCGGCGCGTGCCTGACGTGGCGCGGGGAACCTGGAAGTGCTCTGGAGGCTCGGAGAGCGAGAGAGGTATTGTGCTGCGAGTGCTTGAATAGTTTGGAAAGTTGTGCTTTTTTAACAGACTGATGTAAAGGAATGTTGCGTTGGATGATTGCGTTCTTCGGTTTAGAGGCTGTCCACTCGGAGAAGTGGGATATGTAGAGACTGTCGGAGCATCGAAATGGTGAATGAGGGTCGTTCGAGCGCCTGGATCTCCGGCGGTCGGGAGAGCGGCGTGGGGGTGTAGGGTAAGGGATGAAGGGATGAAGGGATGAAGGGCTGAAGGGATGAAGGGATGAGGCGATTAGGGTTGAGGGGTCGAGGGGTCGAGGGATGGGATGCCGAAATCGGGATCTGCCCCCGCGCTGTTGGAAGGCGGGGGCGGACGACTTCGGAGTTGACGGAGAATGGTTATTGAGAGCCGCAGGGAACGTGGATGGCTAAACGCAGCCGAGGTTGCTGGCAACGAAGCATGGTGAGAGATCCCTCTTCCTGACACCTCCTCCATTTTCCCAGTTAAAGGGTTTGTGGGAGTTTTTCCTAAATGGAATGGGGTCTCGAGACAGAGAGGGGGGGGGGGGGGTCGTCTGCTGTACGAATTGTGAAGCCCCTTGATTTCTGATATTGGGCTATAGAAATACAATGGACTTTCCTTCTACTGATTGTGATGTTGATGATATGGTGTCATGCCTCCTGTAAAACACATAGCTCATATGCACATCCAGAGCATATGAGCACAGTACACACACACACTTACACACGCCTGTGTCACTCTGTCTTTGATGTAGGTTAGAGAAGAAAGCCTTCATCAATAAATAAACAGCTCCCTGCATCAATGATTTATTGCTGCCGTCTTTATTTCATCCACAGCTTCCACACATGTAGTTTATCCTGATGTTTGTGAAGTCTGCTGAACTTTGTATTGTTTCACACACTCTTTAATTTCTTTAGATTTTGTGTGACGTACCATCCAACTCACTCATAAAAGATCAGTCATTGTCACTGTGTTTGATCCTCTTTCTGCATGCTGTGTCCCTGATCTTTTCTTGATTTGTTAATATTTGGTCCTGAACTTCTAATGTTCGCATTTGTCTTTCATGCATGTATGTATTATATACCTTTCATTTTAACTGGTCACTACAAGTACACTCAACACAGTCTCCCAGCAGTTCATGAAATAGTCACAAAATGCAACCTATTGGTTTTGTGCTGAGCCAGTCCATTTATTTTGTGTTGCTAGGCATTACTTGTTTTGCAGGATGTCATTACGCTACAAAACAAAATGTAGGTTTAGGAACCGAAACCACTCAGTTTAGGAAAACCGCCAGAAACGTGTTGAACACCGGTCCAGTGTTTGTAGGACCCATTGGTACACTACAGATTCTTCCGGTGTCTTTTTGTTGTATTAACTTAATAAGTTATTTATTAATTTTTCAAAAGGTTTGGTTGTTACAGGATGATAGGAGTTGACTAACTTTTCTATGGCCTCAGTTTGAAAGTTGACCAGGTTCATAAGGTGAGGCAAGATGATGTGCTTTGTATGAAACCACCATGTAAGTGGACTGTTGGGCAACACCAAGAAAGTTACACACAATTACCCAAGCTCCCATGTTTAATGTAAGGAAAATATCATATTATTTGATGTACAAGTATATTTTAGGGGTGAAAAAAAGTATGTCCGATCACTTAGATACTGCAGAGATAAGTAGGTTCAATCTCCATAAGACCAAATGTTAATTCCTAAAATAACTGTGTGAGAACTGTAAAACAGAATTTACTGCACTGATGAAGGAAAGAAAAGGCCGTAGGAATTAAGGAGGAAATGGGAAGAGTACAAAGGAAGATCAAAACCAAAATCAGCGAGGCAGCCTACAGAGTCATACTCACAGAGTGACACAGAGAAAGCCTGGCAGGGTTTACACACTATTTCAGGAAAGAAACCCAAAGGACAATTTATCTCATTTACTAACGAGCACAAGGGCGTAGGTTTGATCTCAGCATTGGTAGGGACACTGTTATACGGTTATAAATCAAGTGCTTTCCCCCTTTATGCAATTATTAGTAGTGCTGGGCAATGATTACAATTTTTAATCGCGATTAATCGCATGGATTTTTTTAGATTAATCGCGATTAATCGCATTGTTATGGCAACGTTCAATAATGAATTCAAAAGTAGTGTATTGCGCACTTTTATTTTAAAAGTACTGCTATATGAACAAAAGGGCAATAACATTTGGTTTGCAAACACTTATTAAAACAAATCAGGTTATTTTTAACAGCAGTATTCCCTCTACACAGTAGCGATCATATTTCTTGCACTATCTGTGCTCAGTGTGCTGACTGTATGTGAAACGTTCCACTGCTGTGCAACAGGAATAAAATGTTTCAGCATGTTTCAGCAAAAATGTGTGTCTTCATGACAGTCAGAGCATGTGAATGCAGCTCTACTGTTCATCAATATAATGCTGTAACTCCGAGGTAATTATGGTTACCCAGTGATCAAAGAATAAAGACACTTTACGCACAATTTAGGTGTATTTTCCCTTTAACTCACGAGATGCAGGTAGCATGTTTTATACTTAATGTGAATATAAATCATACTTTGTTGGCATCTTATTCTGATAACCGGATGTTCTTCTGAAGAAACCAGATGTTGTCTCACGTTAATCTATCCGCTAACTTTCAAAGTCCTCGCTCGCTCCCGATCTGTGCCGTTTGAATGCGTTTAATTTCAGCATATAGGTGCACTAAAATGTAAGTGTCTGCTGAGTTGACCACGGAGATCTGAGTGTCTGCTGACTTTACCGCAGCGATGTCCAGTAGTCTCCATTCCTCCACCGCTGCCAGTGAGCAACGGACTTTCAAAATAAAAAAAATAAAATAATTGTCGGCGTTAATTAATGAATGCGTTAACGCGATAATAACGCGCTAACTTGCCCAGCACTAATAATAATACGAATGAGTTTGCAAATATATTGTGCAAAATCATTTTTTCTAACAGGCAATTCAAATTAACAAAATATTGGTGGGGACAATTGCGTCTTTCCCAAACTTTGGTCGTGACTAGTCCCTATTGACCATATGCAAACCTACACCCTTGAATGAGCAGGACCTTGTCAATGATTTAAAAAAGCTTTTGTTGTAGATTCCACACCAAGGACTTCAGATTAAAGCAAATGAAAGTAACTAGAAGAAAAGTACTGTGTGTGCTTCAGTGTATATCAAACACATTAGTTGTATGGAAATCAGGGCTCTGTTTCAGAAAGCAGGTCTAACCAACTTTGAGCTGATGAAGAATACACATTGTGGCCAGACTTCCTAACCAAATGACACCTAGGTGCTTCTTCAGCCCCCCCTGCTGTGTCGAGTGTGTGTCCTTCCTGCAGGTCTGAATGTGAATGCCCCCCTTCCTGCCCTTTGTCATAGTCTCCCCTTATCTATGTTTCCTAGTATTTACATACAGTCTGAACACTGCAGACTAAACCTGAACTCTGAGTTGACTAACCCTGAACTCTGAGTTTACTAACCCTGAACTCTAAGCTGACCAACCCTAAACTCTGAGTTGACTAACCCCAAACTCTGAGTTGACTAACCCTAAGGTGACCAACCCTGAACTCTGAGTTGACTAACCCTGAAATCTAAGCCGAATAACCCTGAACTCTAAGCTGGCTAACCCTGGACTCTAAGGCAGTGATTTTCAACCACTGCACACCAGTGGTGACAAGGTGACAAGATGAACAGCGATGGAGAAATATTTGAAAAGAAAAAATGCAGACTCTGAACTGAACCCTGGACAACATTCTAACCCAGATGAAAAGCCTAGTAAGGATCAACAAATTGAGAGACTTGTCATTAAATTGTCAGCATATATCAGACATGTCAAACTCAAGGCCCGCAGGCCAAATCCGGCCCTCGGTACAATTATATCCGGCCCGCGAGAAAATATCATACGTCTATCATAACTGGCCCGCCGCACCACAGAGCTCTGGGACAAAAAGTGTCGATGTGAGCTGGCCTTTTTGTGCGACATAACGAACATCTCACTGCGCTAAACCTCCAGCTTCAGGGACGTGTGATCACAGACATGTATGATGCAGTAAGAGCTTTCCAGGCCAAGCTGCGCCTGTGGGAGACTCAGATGCAGCAAGGAAACTTGGGTCACTTTCCGTGTTGCCAAACTGTGTCTCCACCGCTGTGTTCCCGACTGCGCATTTTGCTGATAAACTGGACACACTTGGCACAGAGTTCACTCTGTGATTTGCCAACTTTGCAGCTCAGAAATTTAAATTTGAACTGCTCAGCAATCCGTTTGCAGTTGACGTAGAAAGAGCACCTGTGCACATCCAAATGTTGTATGTATGTCTGCTGTATTATGCTAAAAGGTGTCATTTTGTAACTTTTTTGGTTGTTCTTGGGATCTTTTTAATGTAAAAAATAGCCACGGCTCAGAATAGGTTGAAAAACACTGCTCTAAGGTGACTAACTGAACTCTGAGTTAACTAACCCTGAGGTAACTAACCGTGACTCTGAGTTGACCAGACCTGTTTATAAAACAGGAGCAGTTTTCAGGAATCGTTGTGAAATGACTGAGACAATCTGGCAACTGGTTGGTGAACAGCTGGGATTTAAGTACTGGGGAGGTCTGATGAGCAAATGGAACACAGGTGCAGAACAAAACAGGCAGGAAACTAAACAAAGACAGGAAGTAAAGTAACCGAGGAAGCATGGATAAGTGAATGACAAAATAAAACAGGAAGTGAAATTAACTAGAGTTCATGCGAGTCGTCACAGCGTCCACAGCAATGGTCTGTTATTCAAAGTAATAGTCTATAAAGAAATAACAGACTGTAGGATGACATATTTAACTAATCAGAATCGGAAAAAAATGAATAGGGACAGACCCCTTTAATGATGTACATGATGTGGCAACGGTTCGATACCTTACACCTAGTTACTCTTCATTTTGTGTACCGTTTCCTACAAAAGCCAGCAACATGTGTCAATTTACACTTGTTTCAAACATAGTCTTTTCAAAATAAACTTCTGTCTTCACAGGAAACAACTTAGTCAGGTTTAGGAAAATAAATCATCAAATGCTTAGTTACGGTTAGAAATAGATTAAATGATCGTGAAATACTTAGTTCATTTTAGGAATAGATCATAGATCTTAAATACTTAGGTGAAGTGGTCTCCTGGCTTAAATATTGTTCTTTGTTGGACCCATCCACCTGCTCTCCCTCCCCCCCTTGTTCATGATTACATGGATAACACACAAAACAATTTTGCGGGATGTCTACAAATTACGGCACATAATTTTTTATTCGTATACGAATGCTGTATGAGACCAGCCTGCTTACATTGAGTAAGCAGGCTGGTCAAATGGTGCTGTTCCCAAAGCAAAAGTTAACTCACTTCAACGTTCAGTTCATTTGGTTAGTAAATAATGATAAAAACCTAATGATAACAGCAGAAGTGGATATAATAGAATAACAATGATAATAAAAGCAGTAATGGTGTCGGCAATAGCAAGCAATGTGACTAATAATAATAAAGATAGTAGCAGTGGGTGTCAGGCAGGACCACGGCAGGAGGCAAGACCATGGTCCAGATAAAACCACGATCCATGTAAACCTGTGGGGCGAGAAAGCACAAATACTCCGGGGAAGAAGCAAAGTTAATAATGTGCATTAATGGGACATGAATTCATACAGAAGGAGAGAGAGAAGAGGAGAGAGGAGCTCAGTGTATCCTAGGAAGTCCTCCAGCAGTCTAGGCCTATAGCAGCATATCTAGGGGCTGGTCCAAGGCAAACCTGAGCCAGCCCTAACTATAAACCAGAGCCGGCCCTAACTATAAACCTGAGCCGGTCCTAACTATAAACCTGAGCCGGCCCTAACTATAAACCTGAACCGGCCCTAACTATAAACCTGAGCCGGTCCTAACTATAAACCTGAGCCGGCCCTAACTATAAACCTGAGCCGGCCCTAACTATAAACCTGAACCGGCCCTAACTAGAAACCTGAGCCGGCCCTAACTATAAACCTGAGCCGGCCCTAACTATAAACCTGAGCCGGTCCTAACTATAAAACCTGAGCCGGCCCTAACTATAAACCTGAGCCGGCCCTAACTATAAACCTGAACCGGCCCTAACTATAAACTTGAACCGGCCCTAACTATAAACCTGAGCCGGCCCTAACTATAAACCTGAACCAGCCCTAACTATAAACCTGAACCAGCTCTAACTATAAACCTGAGCCAGGGTGGCTCTGCCTTAAAATACCCTCTCCAGTTGGCAGCTGCCCTCTCTGAAAGGAAGATCTTGTTGACTGGCTTACGACAGTTGTGGCTGTCTTTGTGTAAAGTGCTGTTAACATTGGGTTACTTGTTTTTGGCGAGACAAATAAATTACTACTTTTGGCCGCCAGCTCGTTGTCTCCCTGTTTTTGTTCCAGTTTCTGAGCCGGGCTGTGACAATATATACATTTAAACCTACCTTTTGATGTGAAATTGAAATATGTGTTTACAGAGTAAATTATGCATTTGAAAATCGCTCTCTATATTTGAAGACATGATTTTCTGCAACACAAACAACACTGTCTGGCCTGGTTTGTTTACTGACTAATGAAATTCGGGCATTGCTTATTCAGCCTCCGTTTATGGAGAGACTCTGGATAGCACCGCCTTTGAACTCTTAAATGTGGTGAGTGTGTCTGCCCCCCGGATTGAAACTGGAAGCTGGTTCCACAGAAGAGGAGCTTGATAACTGAAGGTTCTGGTTCCTGTTCTACTTTTTAAGACTCTAGGAACCACAAGTAACCCTGAATTTAGGGAGCACAGCTCTCTAGTAGTATATAGTATGGTACTATAAGCTCCTTATGATATGATGGTGTCTGAGCAGTTCGGGCTTTTTAGGTGAGGAGAAGGATTTTAAACTCTATTGTAGATTTTACAGGGAGCCAGTGCAGATAAGCTAATGCAGGAGTAACATGATCTCTTTTCTTAGTTTTTGTTAGTACACGAGCTGCAGCATTCTGAATTAGCTGGAGAGATTTAAGAGACTTATTAGAGCAGCCTGATAATAAGCATGAACTAATATTTCTGGATCGCTTTGAGACAGGATGTGCCTGATTTTTTAAATGTTACGTAGGTGAAAAAAATTACAGAAACCAGAAGTGAGTGTATTTATCTTTCAAATTGCAGGTCATTAATCATGTTGATAGAAAGTGTTTTTATGTTTTTAAGGGTAATGTCTAATATTTGTCCGGACACAAAAGTAATTTACTAAATATATTTACTAGTATATTACGATTACAAGTAGCATAAATTACTGTAGAAAGACAATAAACAAATGTTCTCTTACAAAAAGTACTATATTATTTTACAGATTTCTTTTTGTAAAGTATTGGATCATGGGAGTTGTTTTCTTCACCACCACTAGGGCTAACACTAGCTAGTAGGCCTGTTACAATAACAAGCCTGTGGCTTAAACTACATTGTGATGTTATACACTTTAATATAAAATGTATCAATAAAAATGGAGACGGGAAATTACTTTTACACATTTGTGGGATGCTTCCTGTCTGTTTGTGGATAGGTGACATTTTTGACTTCCCTCCTTTTTTATTTCCACAGCAGATATGTACAAAAAAAATCCACAAATATGAGGTGCAGTTACTAGCTACACCAGAAGGTGACGACATTCCCTCACATGAGGTGACGTAGCGACAGTCTAAAACGCTACTGGAAAAAGTCTCACGTTAGCATCTTTATATTTACAACAGGAGGCAACCAAGTCAAATTCCTTGTACTTGGCAATAAATGGTTCTGATTCTGAACCACCACCAGTGTGCTGTGCTTGCAAATCGTTAGCCTACTGACTGACGTTACCTACACGTAACATTAGCTGTCGTAGTCTGTCGTATCATTTAGTTCAGGTAACATTGCAGAGAGATTTTGTACGTGAGGCATGAATAACTGCCTGAGTTGTCGGAAGACTAGAAAAAAAAACTATACAAGTACAGTCCATTTGCCATTTATTTGACGATTACCTCTTATCTCGTGAGCCTGGAAGTCGTTCAAATCAGGGAGTAAAAACTAAAAACAAAAAACAACAATTGTGACTTATGTAATATGTGACTTGAAAGGGAGATGAGGCTTCAGACTAGTGGATCAGAGTTGACACGTCTGCTAACGTGAGTTAGCTTGTTAAAAACGCTAAGATGTCGGTTAGCCTTCTTCCAGCCTGTATAGACTGAAGTTCCGTCAGCTCATGTGAGGGAACGTTGCCACGTTGCAGGAAGACTAGCTAGAAACTGCACTTTATATATATATATATATTTTTTTTTTTTACAGATCTGCTGTTGGACAAATTGGGCAAAAGTAAGGAAACAGAGAAGTCACATGGCCCACAAACAGACAGGAAGCGGTCCACACATTTGTATTGCATTGCACAAATGCTATATATATATTGTGACGACCCTCCTCCTATCATACACTAGGTGTCCGGTTGTGTTTCCTTTTGTTACAGGTGCTGATTGGAGGCTCGTCAGCAGGATGAGCCACACCCCTTAAAATACCCTCTCCAGTTGGCAGCTGCCCTCTCTGAAAGGAAGATTGTTGACTGGCTTACGACAGTTGTGGCTGTCTTTGTGTAAAGTGCTGTTAACATTGGGTTACTTGTTTTTGGCGAGACAAATAAATTACTACTTTTGGCCGCCAGCTCGTTGTCTCCCTGTTTTTGTTCCAGTTTCTGAGCCAGGCTGTGACAATATATAGATTTAAACCTACCTTTTGATGTGAAATTGAAATATGTGTTTACAGAGTAAATTATGCATTTGAAAATCGCTCTCTATATTTGAAGACATGATTTTCTGCAACACAAACAACACTGTCTGGCCTGGTTTGTTTACTGACTAATGAAATTCGGGCGTTGCTTATTCAGCCTCCGTTTACGGAGAGACTCTGGATAGCACCGCCTATGAAGTATATTAAAAATATAAAATTATTTTATACAGTATGTGCAACATTATCGGTTTTAGGGGTCATCCAAAGTTATCAACATTTTCATAGTAGTACAAAGAGTACTACTTTTCCAGACCCCCCCCCCGAAGTAGTACATATCAACATTTTTATCACATTACATGACAGTGGTCTAGATTTTAGGAGTCCCAACTATAGACACAAACACAATCAATAATATGTATATAGAAGATATGTATCCAACATTATTATTGTTTTTTTTTGCCAAGGCCAGGTTTCACAGACAAAGAGGTTTCGAAGGGGATAACAAACCCGTCCCGCTACAGCCGAGGCCAGAGCGGGGGAGGAGACATTGAACCCCCCGTGCTCCGGACGCGCGGCCACCGCCGCCCCCGCCCAAGCGCACCCCGTCGGCAGGCCCGTCGTTCCTCGGAACAGGCCGGCGGGGCAACAACTTGTATTGACGGGGGTAGAGGCGAGGCTACGCAGTCCGACCGACCAGGCCCAGACCAGAGGGGTTTGAACACGGGCATTTTTGGGATATGGTGTTGGCCCTAAAATGCGGCGCTGTTCGCTTGAGCCCGAGATCTTGAATTCTAAAAAAAAAAATTCAAGTTCCGTTCAGTGAAAAATATCGACATTTCACGAAACTTTAAAGTCGTACATGACTGCGGTCGATCAGGACCAAGACCTCACGCCACATGAACAGTTTCTTCCCGTCGGCAGGTGGGTTCATCAACAAAGCCCGGGACCCCCACTGACTCTGACATCCCAAGGACAATTTCCTACTGGTCACTCCCCTGCACATCCCTTCCCTGTTCCTTCATTTAAATACACTTGACACTTTACATTACACTTCATCATACTTGTTTATAGTCCTGTTATCTGTTTGTTGTTCACTTTATTTTATATTCTTTTATATTCTATTGTAAATTTTAATGTGTCTATTTCTTGCACTGTGTTGATTGTTGTTGATTGTTTAATGTTATGCACCACCCGCCATGACAAATTCCTTGTATGTGCAACATACATTGGAAATAAACGGTTTCTGAATCTGACTCTGATTGCACTTCCGTTGTTTGTGAAAAATCAATCCTGTCAGTCTAATATAGATTCCTACATGATTCCTGTAATAAGCAAATATTGGACTGCTGTATTACGACACCCCAATAGTAATTCATTTAAAATTGGACATACATTCTGCATAAATAATTACTTTTGTATGTAAGCACCTGCTGCTTTCAGTTCATTAGCATAACCTGCCTCATCAATACATTTAGAATATGTTAACTTACATCTATATATGTATGAATAATCAACGAAGAGCTCCCTCAATGCTGGAAATAGAAGAGCATACAATACCAAATTAGCATCCTTAGCTCATGAGAGACCTGATACTAGCTGGAAAAAGCTACATTCTATTAACAAATGCAGATTACAAGCCAATCTGATATTTACCAGAGTAAACAGACACAGTGTGTGTATCACACCGAAAAACTGGTGTCAAATTACAGCTTCTGATTCACACACTCACATATGGTTTTGTTGGTACAATATTTAATTGAATAAACTGTCTGTGTGTGTGTGAGAGAGAGTTGCCTCACACACACAGTCCTCGCAATGATTATTCATCCTCATAACAAGACGCAGAGTTGTTCAACTGACGATGATTATGATCACATTCTCACCATGGCAACACACCGCCTCTCCTCTTCTGTCTGCGTGAGTGACTGCTAAATACCAGTGACTTTGTTTGTTTGCTTTGTGTGCCAGTAAATAGGTGTAATGTTTCTCTCATTGTGCTCCTCAGTGTAAATAAGGTTACAGAACATTCTGTCGTCTGTAGTAAACACAAGATAGAATTCTGACCAGTACGACGATCCATGCAATTTAAATGCTTCAGCGAATGCTTAAATACTTTGATCATTTGTGAATATTGTATTTGTTTGATTTGATACATTCATTTGAGTCTGACTCTCAACAACCTGCTCCTCCCAATCTAGGTCAGCTCGGATGTTCTGATCTCTGTGTCCATTTCATGGGAATCGACGCTGGAATAACTGATGTGTGTAGTTTCTATCTGTGTTGCCATGGTTACAGTGCAAGTGGGAGGGGCTATCTGCGGTTTCCAGCACTGATGCTTGCTTAGAAAAAAGGCAAAAAAATGTATTGAACAATAATACTAATACTAATACACAACATTACACAAATTGAGCAGATACAATTCATTGATCTTAACTTGTTTGTTAATCCTAAAGTTTAATTTAGGATTAAACTTTAGGATTTAATCCGAGAGAGAAGCATCACTGCTTCACTGTCTTTATCTGATGTTTGAGCTTCACATTGAGTAGAATGAGTGTTTTCACATTCATCATCTGTGCTCACATTAAATCTCAGTTGGACAGGCCTGCAGGATTTGTGACATCACAACAAGTGGCGTCCTGAATGAAGCTCACACTCGGAACCTTTAAACCGTCTCACTGAGGTGAAACCGAGAGGACTTAACATCAAAAGGATGTGATCAGTTGATTCACTTTTTGTCTAACTCCACTTCTGATGTATGTGAAAAATGGCATTAAATGTGAACGTGTTGTGTTCAAAGCAGTAAACAAATGTCCTTCATTATCTTAAACAGACTCACTTCAGCAAATTACACATTTTATGATCCACTCACAGAAATCCTGAATTTAAGAATTATTATGGACAGATACAGGAGAACATTCCTGCCCTCTAGCAATAAGACTGTACAATAAACCACCTCTGGCCAAATCATCATTCACTTGACTACAACATTGCTACACTGTCTTTGCACTTTTAGTTTATCTAGTTAGTTAAATTAATACTATTCTATTTCATTGTATATATTGTGCATTTTGTAATACTTAATATTTTTACTTTCTTTTTTAATCTGTCACTTTGATTAGTATATTTTTTGCTGCTGTAGCGAACAAATTTCCCCCGGGATAAATAAAGTATATAACTATCTATCAAAAAAAAAAGAATCATCCAGACAATCATCGCTTCAGTTTTTTAAAGTGTGGTTGTATTAGTACCTCTCCATAGTCAGTAGAGTAGTTTGTAGAAATAGACAGTAGTACCAGCACGGAGGAAATCAATGTACTGCTGAGAACGGACAGCAGCAAAACATTTTAAAGGCACCTGATAAATCTATAGTGTACGCTATATTTAGAATATTTTATAAACTCTGATGGCTTTAAAGAGAACATAGTAGTTTAACTTTCAGTTGAGTTCCCAGAAAGGGCTGTTTCTGGCAAGGAAAAGTGCTGAAAATATTCTAAATATAGCGTACACTTGAACTGATATATATATATTTTTTTTTTTAAGTGAGCCTTAAAAAAAGTGTCTTAAATACGTTTTGCTGCTTCCCATAGAGATACTTTCCAACTTGATACCACGCTTCATAAAATAATTTTAAGATATTTTAACTGCCCAAATTGCTCATTTGATTAACTTGACACTTAAACAGTACTTTCCCTAAAGACTGGAAACACTGTCTCTGCTATATTTACATCTGGAGGGCAATAACTAAAGAGAAATATAGGTATAGTGCCAGTACAGAGCCCAGACCACCACATCCTCCACCCACAGCTCCAACACCATCATTAAGTTTGCAGAGAGCAGATTAGATCCCTGTCATGTCGGTACCATGACAACAACCTCCGTCTCAACATCGACAAAAAATGAAGAGCTGACTGGTGACTACAGGAAGAGACAGGGAGACGGACACGCCCCTATCTCCATCAGTGGGACTATGGTGGAGGGAGTCAGGAGGAGGACCTGACCTGGACTCACCACACAGACTCCATCACAAGGACAGGGAGACAACAGCCAGTCTTCCTCCACAGGCTGAGGAGGTTCAACATGGACTCCAGGATACTCTGCAACAGGAGGACCATTGAGAGTGTCGAGGCCGCCCTTAAAGCTAAGGCTCTACAGAGGGCGTGAAAACTGCTCAGCACATCAGGACGGAGCTGCCATCCATGGAGGACCTCTACACCAAGCGTAAGAAGGCCAACAGGATCTTCAGAGACCACAATCACCTCAGGTACAAAGTGTTCAGCTGCCACTGGAAGATGGTACCAGAGCATCCGGTCCTGCACCAGCAGGCTCAGGGACAGCTTCATCCCTCGGGACATTAGACTCTCAAGATCTGACAGTCCCTTTACCTTTTTAGACTTTTCCTCACCGTTTCACTACCTGTTCACATCTCTGTATATTTATTTATACATTTATATACATATTCTATTAAATCATATTTGATTTTATAAATATTTACATACTGTATATACATATATAATGAGCATTGTTGGAGGGAGCCTGAGATCTTCCATTACCAACGAGTGCTTCTGTGGATCTGAAAATGAATAACTTGAAAGAAAGGAGGTTGCTGAGTGAGTTGTCATGGAACAACTGAAGACTTATCTTAACTCAAACAAGTTTGGTTCACATTGCATGCAGTTTTCAATATCATCACTGCAGGATCCTGAAGAAACATCATCTTCTGAACTGAAAGAAAAACTGAAAGAATTTTTGATTATTTTAAAATTTGTGTCCAAAATTTGAAACGGCTTATTGGCCCCTCCTCTGTTACATGTCCAGAAACATGCATTTTATTAGAGACTGTGTGGTACTCTGTTGCCACCCTGCAGTGGGACAGTCAGCTTTCTCAATGGAACGTCCTACCAGAGGACATAACAACTTCTTTCAGTAGCTTTAGAGGGAAATTGAAAAATCTGATTTAAAGCTGCTCAACACCGGTCTGGTGTGGAAACTGTAGTTTCACATTCTCATCAATGAGAATGTGAAACTACAGATACAAACTTCATTTTTTATCTTCAAACACATCTGGAAGGGTTCATTAAAATGAGAACATCGACACTGAATAATACGGTTTATATACAGTGTAAAGGCTGTGCCATTCAGATCAGTTCATTGAATGTATAGAGACAACACACATTATCCAACCTTTCAACAGTATAGGTGTTTATTAGCATTACAGTTTAGTATCAACACAAGTTGCTTCTAATATATCTTCAATACATTTCATTTCAAAAGTAATAGCTGTGTGCTGTGCATGGTGAGGCTCTATGTTGCTTTGAAAATGATGTGTATATTCCAATACTGTTTTACATGAAAGAGGTATAAGAGAAAGTACAAAGAGCCATTAAGCAATATACAGACAAAAAAAAAAAATCACCTGACGGGTTTCCCATTAGCCACCACTGGAAGCCAAATAAAAGGACCTGACTATAGTGGTACTCAATGTTTTAAAGAGTAAATCAACCGTGATTCATAAAGAGCAGCAGAATACTGTTACTCTGCTATCTGGCCCATGTAGGAGACAACAAATCATTTTGATGTATTTAAGTACATGTTTGAGGTGCCGTTACATTACTTATTACTTATTACTTATACTGGACTACTTTCTTCCTCCCAACACTACCAAACAAAGAGTTTTATAGTCAGTTAAATAGGATATTACTTAGTAAGTAGTAAAACCTACTTTTATACTGCTTTACTATTTACTCCACTACATGAATCCTGAGTTACAGAGTAATTATTGATCTCACAGAGCAACTTAACTGCAGTTGAAAGTCTTTTTGTTTTTTTGTTGATCTTCAGGGGTTTAAGTTCTCACTTTGCTGCTGTGATGTAAACGTGTACCATAGGGTGTGTCAGTGCACTGTGACATCACAGCTGTTGGTTTAAAGGTAAACAGCACACTTCTGACCACACCGACAGTCCATCACATTGCTGCATTTCTAAATACGTCACCTGAACTTTTTCTCAAAAAAGCCCAAAACGAGTTGAAGTTTGAAGTGTGACCATTGAGGGGCGTTAGCAGGCGACAGCAGGAAGCTGTGTTTGGTGGACTTCAAGAGACTTGCCTGTTTGACAAGAGTCCTGCAGAACCCAGGTGTTTTATGAGCGTGCATTGGCTCCATGTTTGTGCTTTTGAAACAGATAAGCTGGGTTCAACTAGCTTTGAAGTTAAACCTGTAAGAACCTGTACGGTCCATGTTCTAGGTTCTGTTCTCCACCATAATATTTCAAACATGTGTCACTAAAAAGACGCCACCACATGGGGTCAACGCTGAGTAGCAGGAACTTGGATTCAGAGCAATGACCAGCTTCAGGTTCATGAATTGACCTGTACAGGGGTGATACCAGTGGAAACAAAGGCAGAGCCTGGCTACACCTTAAGTTAAGGCTTGTTCAGGTCCTGCAGTTCTAAAGGCTTTTTTGTGTCCTGACAAAGAGACCCTCATCTGAGCTCAAGGGTAGAAAGTTTTGTGTGCACCCCTAATTCCAGAATCACCTGCTGTATTTAGTGTTGATTTACCCTTTAAAGAGTCATTCTGTTAGTCCCGTGTGTTGTTGGGAACCCAGTTCTGGGTGAATTGCAGGTTCAGTTTAAAGCATATGTACAGTACATATTCATGGTTATCAACAAAGAGGAAACATTACATAGACGTTATATTTCCTTCACTTTGACTTTTATATTACAGATTTCCAGCTCTCAATATCAAACACATGTCATCTTAATGACATAAAAAAGAACGAATCAGTTGATCCTCCACATAGTGAAAATGTGTTGTTGTCACTTAACTGATGCCTTTGAGCTGAAGTTTTAAAAGCAATACTCTGACAAAGTATAAGCCTACGATTCACAATGTCTTTAGATCACTACAACATTCATGCTCTGTACATTGGGAGGTAAATATATTTCATATACTTTGAAAGAACACAAGGATCACATTGTCCTCTCTTTGGAATGATTCAGTATGTGATATAGTATTAGTATTCATAATCATAATTATTGTGTTGTGTATTTACAGAAATGAGCTTAGAATTGACATTTGAACATACAGTAATGTTTTCTAAACTAGTGACTAGTTACTACCTCTGAATTATACGTTACATTGACTTTAACATACAGATCTTTAACACGTGTGGACAGTGTTTCACAGTGAACTACCAAATGAAACAAAGTGTCTTGGCCTAATGAAGGTTTCTATAGGTGCCTGCTTCAGTTTGGTACTTCAGTACAGTTCATCCCCAATTATAATACAGATCATGTGATTTTAAATCATTTCATTCTGTTATATTTTTTTAATCTTTAAGTCATCAAGTATCATCAGATAAAACATCGACTGAACAAGAGTGTTGACCCAGTGGTTCTTCAGACCTCCTGACCATGGAGACAGCAGGGGCACTACACTGAGCCATGTGGCACCTTTGGTAAAGCATTCGTGATTCTCCACCTGCTGACTAAAGGATTTTCAATCATTTTATATTGTCAGGGGTTCTCTGAGGTGGTGGCCTCAAAAATAGTGTTGCTAGTACAAGCAGGACAAGCTGCTTGTACACACACAGTGTTGTGTGCTACCATGTGGGGCTAAGGCATATGCAGCACCACGGACAGTGAGCTTCCTGTGGGGCTGCTGCATTGTTTTAACCCCAGGACAGATGGGAGAGAGAGGCTTGTTAATTTGCCTGTGGCGATCCTTGCTTGTTAATTTGCCTGTGGCGATCCTTACTTACAGTTGTGTGTTACTGTAGAGTGTCCTTTCTACTGCAATATTAAAAGTTACGAGGAAAGTTGTAAAATGTGCCTATATTTTTTTTTAAACAAGCCTCCAGAATCACCCTTTGGTTTGTACAACTTGTTTTTTATTTTGGCCCTGTGGTCATTGGTTCTTATCCAGCCCATCCTCATTCCGAGGCCATCAAATACTGAAGCTTTGTCCCGCCCCTCTGCGTCTGATAGCGACGCACATGGCATCCTTAGTGTCTGTAAGAGACACACTACAGTCTAACTGTAATGTCTGTATTAGACGCTCAGAGAGAATGTGATGGGTCAAACAAAGCGTCAGTATGTGACGAGTTGGGCTGAGAACAGCTATCATAATACTGTTCTCAGCAAAGTAATTGCTTACTTTTCTTAGTTTTCCTTCATGCTGTAGAAAACAAGGTCACCTTTGTATGTACATTTCTACCAATGGTTTCTCCTCCTACCAAAGGTGGCTGCTTCTCCAATCATGTTCTCCTCCCGGTGCCACATAGCTGAGATATTGTTTGCTACTTTCTAACTTTGCCTGGATGTACTGGTAAGGTAAAGGTAGACAGAGACGAATCCAACAACTGCCTCAGCCATCAGTAGCCTAAGTATGATTTCAAATCTTTAATATAGATACCACTGTAATGGTTGTAGGGATTTTAAAAGATAATTGCATTGACAAAACCAACTTTGTTGAATATGAACACATTTTGAGCATGACATAAACCAAACTTAACAAACGGTTAATTGTTTCATGTTGTCTTAACACAGACAGGTACAAAAATAAATACTGATTTATCTGGTGATATCTGATAATAATATGTTTTGATGCAGTGAAAGCAATTTAGTTGATGTAAAGTATTGATGGTCCAGCTATGAGCAAGAACTCCTGGTAGAGGTGTACGATGGAAAACCAATCATGTAAAGTCTTTGGAGGTGGGAGGCAATTAGTTCCAATGTGATAGGAGGTGAGGGAACCTCAATCATACTTGTTAGCGCTAATGTCCGCCCACAGCATCAAAGCTCTCCATGCTCCCTGTGGGTCTTCACCACTCCACCACCTCTGCTCTCTCTGCCGGGCTCAGAGGGATAAGCAGTCATGGAGCTGAAGACACCTCTACCCTGAAATACTGTGGTGTTAGAACGCTTCTGAACGCAGCAGTAGCTCACAGACGGTAGGAGCTGACAGGACAGGAGGACACAGACTCAAACAGGGGTGGGGGGGGGGGGGGGGGTGGTCAGTAGACGGTATGTGTCTTCAAACCCTAGACCATCAGGACCACCTAACGTTGTTGTTCTGAACCAGGACAATGGTGATTCCCCAACCTTAAGATAGTTGGTCTTCTCTAACCCTGATGATGACGGTTCTTTAATCTTTCCCTAACCCAAGCTACTCATAACTGTAGTGGTCATATCAATCTTATTAAAAATTAATTTGGAATGCTTTTAGAGAGCACTGGTGTGTCATATTATCAAGGAAATGAGAAACGCTTAGTTTAGTTTGAAGGGGCTTTGCACTGAATATAAGATTGAGGATATCAGTTCACCAGTAGTTTCATAGAGTACAAGAATTTGAACAAGTTTGATAAATGTTTGGCATTCTTCTCCGTTACAGCCCAGTTTAAGATGAATGGACTTCCTCATGAAAACCGTGTCTAGTGAAGCTTTCATTCTTCCAGTCAGTCTAATTTCCCTAAACTCTGATGTCATCCTTTTGTTCTGAAATCTTGTCAATTTGGTATGTCAGCTAATCATCCTTTCTGCAGTCTGTTGGTGATGGTTGCCTTTGTTCACTTCCTGCAGGCTTCACTTTTCTTTCCACTTACTCTCATTTTTACACTGAGCAGCCATTCTCAAGTCCATACAGGCTTTATTCTCATTGTGAGAAGACAAATGTCAGTGTAATTGCTTGTTGTATTCGGCTATGAATGTTCCACAATAATGTTCCCCCATTTCCTAAACAAAAAAAAATAGAAATCCAACAAGAGAGAGAACCCAAGTGAAAATGAGCTGACAGAATGAGAGAGCAAAGAGCAGAATTAATTACCAAAAGCTTTTGAAATGTTCCTGCTAGTCTCCAGTGTCTCACTGAGAACTACTTGACAATAAAGGGAGATGTTTTCACTCCTTCTACTTGTTGTGTCAGTCATACAATGATATTCATATTGTAAATGATCAGTGTTTAGGAACAAACAATGTGATGCAATACATGTCTGTACGAAAGCTGCTGATGGCAGAATGAATTTGATGTAAAATGACTGTAGAACAACTGTCCTTTGGGTCCACATCACATCACATCACGCTCCATTTTGAGTAATTCAGGGACTACAGCGACAGGATGTGAGGGGAGAGAGAGGTTTGAAAACAGCTTGAAAACAGCGCTAGACTAGCGCTGATTGGCTAATCTTCAATCCCCTCCTGCGCTTATTGGTCGTTTACTTTTTAATGAAGGAAACTGCTGTTTCATGTGACGATGCCAGACAAATCCGTGCACTCGAGCTCGGTGGACTGGGCTGATTCAAAGGTCTGGACCCAGGCAAGGTTTGTAGCTAGCAGAGAAATATCTCGGTGTGGGTTTGGATTCAAAAGAGCGTGATATTACTTTAAAATATTTATTCCTCATCGTCTGTGTGGGTGGAGGGCTACATTCCTCTAGAGCTCCACAAAATACAGTCACTGTTGAGCAATCAGTTGAATTTTAAGGATTTAATTCAAATCTCTCATATAACTATATTTCACCGTTCAAATATGGAAATCTGATTTCAAGGTCAAATGGCCAATGGTCTAACTTTAGTAACTCCGTACAAGGCTTTAAAGATGTTTGACATTTTTTGGAATGGAAAACAACTTCAATTTGCCAAAATTGTTAAATCATTTACTAAAGTTGTGATTAGAACTATAGAAAATGTAATATCTGTGCACAATGTCGTAGAAAGCATGAAACAATGCATCCCATTGTGGCCTCATTTTCTTCCACAAGCTCATCATTCCTTTTTTCCTAAATCTCTATTCCCCATCCCCTCTACCCTCTCCCTCAGTAATTTCCTCTCATCCAGATGTTTTCTCTTTAGCATCTCTCTCCATGTTCTCTCCCATCCTCTTACTTTGTCTTTGGTTCCTTCCCTACCTCTATACCATGGGAGGAGAGATACATAAACGCCTCATTAAGTGTTAAAGAATGTGTGTTTAGATGGATTTGGTGACACAAATACAATAGACTATACAATACAAATCGTGTATTCACAGTTTTGAAGCTAGAAAGTGAATTTCTTTCGAGAAACTCATTGCTTAGTGCGAAACAAACCAACTCAGTGACTGTAAAAGCTAGCTTAGAAAATGAGCTTGCAGTCTACAATAACGTTTAATGCTGTACACTAAATTCTCAAATATTATAAAACAGTAGAGGACATTCAAAGATCCAGTATGTCGGTCCTAATCTGAACCAACCATCTGATGTGACCACAGAATAAGTAAAGTCAATCTAAAACACGGAGGACCTGAACACACCCAAACACTGGCAGTAGCATGATGCTTCACTAACGATCAACGGCGGTGGAGAACAGCAGGAATACATTTCATTCATTTTCCCTCTGTCTGCCTCAAAAACATTTTTCTTTCGTTTTTCTCAAAATATGCCACACTAAGATTATCGTCCCAATAATCTCATTAAAGAAAAACCCCAAAGAAATCCACGTACTACTGAACTGATTTTAAAACACAATATGTGCTCCTAGTTTTAAATTAGACATTCAGAGTATTAATATCTCATTGAACAACTATATAAACATGTAAAGATATAGAGGAGTAATATCTACATGAGCAGAGAAAGAAGTCTCTCTCCCTGTGTGTGCGTGTTGATATCACAGCTTCTCCTCTTTTTGTTCACAAAGACGGCCGGTCGCATGCTTTTAGTGCATGTTAGTGCATGTAGCTCACGGCGGTCACTCTGCACTGCTCTCATACGGCGGTTACAGCTGATAACGCAGCATCCACCCTCTGGTTCCCCCTCAGGTAAACACTGTTAGCTCTGTTAGCACTGTTAGAAAATCCCTCAATCATAATTTTACTCTGAATTTAGAACTTAACATCTTTAGCTATGAAACTGCAGGCGACGATGGGCAAGTAGCCTGTTTGAGGACACAGAGCTTAGCTACTACTATTTCTAACCTCTATCGTTCTATAACATGCAAGTATGCAAATCAAATTCATTCAAAGCAAGACATTGATAGTTGTCGTACCAGATTGTTATTTGACGGTTTATGAACTGGAATGACCTAAACACAAACTGATCACATGATGTCATAGGGAAAATCACTAATATGTCTCAAATAGGAGAAGCTCTGAGAGTTAAGAAGCACAATTAGCTTATCTACAATTAGCTGCTATTGATGCCTTCCAACATGGCTGCCACAGTGTTGTGGTATGCTATTTCAAATCTCTGTCCTCCACCATATCAACTGTTCCTTACTGGTCTTCAGTCGCAGTCAAAGTCTCCCAGTCATCCCTCCACTCCTCTCAATGTAGAGCCCATCTATTTCTATTTTTTTGTCTGTGGTATAGAACCAATCACACAATTTGGGGTGTCAATCAGAATCGCAGTTAAAAAAAATGATAAAAATTATACATTTAGATGTATTTTAAAAAAACATCACCACCAGTTTAATTTTTTTCTAAGACGACAGCTGCCCTTACACTTAAATAACAATGACCACAGGTTTTTTTTCTCACCTACTTTTGCGTTCAATGGCAATACGTTTTGAGTTACCTTGCAATACTTTATGCATTCCATCTGATCCATAGAGGAGACTAACATGCATACAGCATTGATACATTATTATATGGCATAATATTATGAATTATGTTTAGTTACAATTGAGTGCGAGTGCAAGTCTGAATCATTGCAGCTTACTTAAGATAACCAGCAGTAAGCCTGTTATAATTACCATGGCAGTGACACAGTGTATATTGGAAACACCTCTGTCATAGATAGATCAAATAACAGCATGGTGATTATTTCCATCAGGGATCAGGGCAGGTTAAAGAATCACTGGTTTACACTCACATTCCACTCTGAATATATTCGTACCAATAGGGATGACTGGCAATCATTTACAGAATAAACCAGAGTTGCTCAGTCCCTGAAGATGTCCCTTCTCTTTAGATGGACCCCTTCAACTAAGTTCTGTCATCCATTTCTCTTCTCCAGCTCCTTCAGCTCTCCTCCACTCACCTTTCAGCAATATTTCCTCCTCTGTCCTCCTCTGTCCCATGCTCTTGCAGTGGTTTACCCCTTCCCCATCCATCCCATCCTCAGTCCTCTCCTTCCATCTCATCTTGTACCTATATTTTTATACTGGCACAGAAGCAGGTTCTTGAATGTCTTTTTGAATGTGGCATTGCACAGTGCGTAGCAAGCTGGGTTGATAGTAGAGTTGACATAACACAGCCAGTAGCCAATAGCCCACACAGTGTCAGGGACACAAGACTGGCAGAAGGTTGAGATCAACACCATGACGTTATACGGTGTCCATGTGATGATGAACGCCAGCAGGATGGCAAAGATAGTCTTGGTCACCTATAAGGAAGGAAAAGGAAGAAAAGGAAAGGAAGAAAAGAGAGAGAAGGAATATGAGAACACTGATGATCTTTTCTCGTCTCCAGGCAGCCGTTTGGTTTTATTACTTTCACTGTGGTATAAAATCAATTTGGTGAGAATTCAAACTTGTTTGAGGTAGTTATTCCATGAGAGTGAACATTTTGTCTCTTATTTTGTAGTCAAAAAGCTGTAAGTGTACTGGTTTGAAAAGTAAGCACTTAATTATAACACAAGAATGATGTAGCTGTTCACTCTGAAAGATTGATTACCTCAAGTCTTTTTAACACTCTGCAGGTTGATATCTAAAATAAACTGAAATTGTGGAGAGAAAATAATGCAAGTATATCATTTAGAGAACAAAAAAGTGCACTTCATTACAAACCTTTTCTTCTAAAAGTACTGACTTTTTCTCTAACATTGACATAGAAGCATATAACATCAGTCTCTAAGGCCATGTCCACACTACTACGTCTCCATTTTAAAACGCAAATCTTTTGCTACGTTTACACTGAGTGTCCACACTACGTCAGAGTTTTAGAGCACCGAAAACGGAGGAGTTAAAAAACGCTCCGTATGGACGGGTTTGAACGCACACGTTTTAAAACAATGACGTAGGGTACTTCTCAAGTCTCTTAATTGTCGTTTCCTCACTCCTCGATCCTCGCTTGAACCGGAAGTTGTTCTGCTGCGCCATATTGACGGCCGTCCCAAAGCTCTAATGTAGCTCGGAGGAGCGAGGATCGAGGATGGAGGAGGGACCTCGGAGGAGCCATGAGCGAGGACAGACTTCCAGGAAGTGTTTTAACGGCCGACATGCCCCCTCATTGTTCATCTGTGATGTGATTGGACGCTGCAGCCGATCGGACTGACTGACTGAGTTCAACGCCAGAGTGAAGACAGATCACAGAATAAACTCTAGTTTATATTTGATTAGTTTTCTGATTCACCGTCTGGTTTAAATACATGTTCATTGTAGGTCCGAACAACAAAAGGACCACAAACAACTTTCTTCATTTATTAGAAAGATTTGTGTTTCCATGATCAGATGTTTCCCTCAATAACTTTATTATGGAAACAATTAAAGTCAGAGAGAGCTTTTTACATCATTTATCATCATTTCATTCAGTCACGTGAGGCTGATCATTCCTGAGTGTTTGATAAGTTTTATCATTTAAGAGAAACAATAATCATATTCTGGGTTATTTAATAATGACGTCACAGTCACAATTTAAAAACGTACAGACGCAAATAATTAATAAATAAGACGATCGCATTCCGCCGGTAGAAATCGATCCTGATCTTATAAACAGAACACAGTTTGTTAACAGACTACAGAGAGAAACACCTCTACTCTGATGATAACTGTGTGTATTTATTAGTTATTAGTATTATTAGTTACTATTATTAAGTACAGTGATCATGTGAACAGACACGAACTTCTCAAAAGTCTCTCCAGCTGTTAAAGCCGACTGACAGCTGATCCAGCTGTGATCAGCTGATCCTCCGTCATCAGAAACAGATGTCACTTCACGAGATGCTTCAGAGGAAAGGACATCTCATGTATCTTAAAACATATTTCCTCGTTTCGTCTCTCCTCGCATGGTTTCCTTGCATCTCTCCATGCATCCCTGGTGGGAGGGACTAAGACGCAAGGAAAGGACACAAGTGAGGGAAACGGGGATGCAATTAAGAGACTTGAGAAGTACCCGTAGACACCTGCGTTCGCTCCTTGATTGGGTCTTAGCAGTCAGTCATGACGTGTCCTTCCCTGATTCGTCACACCCCGATCACATGACCCTTTTCTAGTAGAACACAAACAACAGCAGCCTTGATTACCGATCGACTACCAGGTTAATTCAACATGGATAATTGATTACAGGTGTTGTTGACCTTGTTGTCTTTACTAGCAGCTGTTGTCCAGTTAAATTATGCATTATATAATTATACTGCTACTGCTGACATGCGGAAGAAGCAGCTGTTATTGGAGCGATTAGTGAGTGGCGTGTCCAACGGCGTTATCAGACCTACGTTATCAGACCTACGTTATCACGGATGTTTAAAGTCACAGTTTGCGGCTTTGGGGAGGGTGACGGACACAAAACGGAGGACTTTCCTTTTCATATTAATGCTTATTTTGTTCTGCACAACTATTGTGAAGTCCACATAAACTGTAAAGGAACAAAAGCAGTAAATGCTCTCCAGACTTCAGCCACCAGCAGAGCTACGAAGGTAAGAACAGACAACACTGAAACCAAGGACACGAGTGAGAGACATGTGTTGACCACATTTATTGACCCATAATCTAGTAAACTTTGATTTGTAAGTGTTAATTTTAAATTGTATTTGATGTGAGAGAGAGAGATAGAGCAAGACTTGTAACTAAGTCTGAAAAATAAAAATTCTAAAACTTAGAGGAAGATTTTAGAGGAAGATCTTAAGTATAAAGCACAACCTTTCACTATTAAAGACTATATATCTATAATAGTATACCCTAATATTACTCTGTCGTATTTTCTGTAACTAAGCAACCAATCTACTTTCTGTTTAAACCTGCACCCGCTCAGTGTACGTGAATAGTCACGTGATACTCGTTTTCAGGCTTGCTAGTATTGATGGAAATCCACTTGCAAACGATGCTGAAACAGCCGTGTGGACGGAGATGGTTTTCGTATTAGTGTGGATGTAGCCTAAGATCATGAACATTGTTTATTGTCCAACAGGTCAATCAGACTTGAAGCTGATGTTGCTTGAAGACCATCTCCCTTCATGGTTCTCCGCTGGTTAAAAGGTGTATTATTCAGAAAATCCAGATCAATCAAATCAGCTCCTGTATCATTTCCCTGTCTTTAGTTTCTATGGTTGGACATGATTGTACCTCCTACTCTCTCACAGAAGGCTAAGCTGACTTTCAGGCAAAAACAATCCTGCGTTAACACAATGAAATTTGTTGGAGTGGGCATATTGTTTCATTTACTGATGAGACAATGAAGTACAAACCAGGAAAGAAGATCCACGAGCTTATCAGATGCCAAAAAACTGCACAGAGGTTTACAATAGAATCTTAGATAAGATTTTGGCAAGTAATCATGGCAGCAGACATATTGTTGCAACGATTGTGAGGTAAAAAATAGAAATACACTGTTCCTGTCACAAAGTAATCTGCTAGTAATGTTATTTATTTTGCCAACGCAGGGCCTTCCAGAGGACACAGGGCGTGTCAGGACATAGACCGGTCTGCTGTCAGCAGGGTTGGGGGTTTGATCCTCGGCCCCTATCGATTTTTGACCATGATTGATTCATTAGC
Source organism: Leptoclinus maculatus (assembly GCA_032191485.1). NCBI lineage: Eukaryota > Metazoa > Chordata > Actinopteri > Perciformes > Stichaeidae > Leptoclinus > Leptoclinus maculatus. Next base: position 436,393 of record JAVDOI010000060.1, on the reverse strand, counting down.
AATGAATGTTATCAAAATATATTGTAGGATTACATTAATGCTTTGAACTCATATCTATACTGATTTTGACACACATCTACGTCACACATCTACATGATCTTTAGAGTTTCTTTAGAAGCACCAAAGCCTGCAAGAGGAATACCAAACTACATGTTTCAGTAGATGTTTCTATAGCTTTTGTTAATTTATTTGAATCTTCAAGTCTACACTTTTATCTTTACTGTGAGTGGTGTTTGATGTTAAATGATTGAGGGTGTTTAAATTGTAAAATAGGCCTAACCAAACACAAACACACAATAAACTCATTAGCAAATTATTCATTTGCTTCAGACTGGCTGTCTATTGTATATCAACTGACTGTTTGTTTCACCATCATCGTCATCTCCCTCCTGTTCTCATTTGAGGCTGCTATCATCTAGAAAGAAATGATCACATTGATGAGTGTACAGCACTGTGATGGAGCTGAGGATGAAGCTAAATCTGTAGCATGCTAGTCAGCTAAGCCTGGTTAGTCGAACTCAATAGGTTTGACTAACCCATTGAGTCAGTAAGCCAATAATTGGCTTCCTGTGTCAAACTGTAAGCCAATTATTCAACTGACATGGGGTTTATCTGTGGATACACTTCAAATATTTAATAATAATAATAATAATACATTTTATTTATATAGCGCTTTTAGACACTTTACAAAAAAATGTAAAATCATCGTAAAAAAGCTAAACACCTAAAAACATAGAACACACATTTGTCACACAGCAGTTATGTAAAGGTGGGTTTTGATTTGTGATTTGAATATGGAAAGGTCAGTGCAGTCTCGGATGTGTTTGGGGAGGGAGTTCCAGAGGTAGGGGGCAGCTATGGAGAAGGTTCTGTCGCCCCATGTCCGGTGCTTGGTCCTGAGTGGAAGAGAGAGGAGGTTGGCATCAGAGGAGCGAAGCCGACGGGATGGAGTGTGGTGGTGGAGCAGGTCGGTGAGGTAGGAGGGGGCCTGATTATGGAGGGGGCCTGATTATGGAGGGCTTTATGAGTGAGGAGAAGGACTTTATATTCGATCCGTTGTGGGACGGGGAGCCAGTGGAGATTCTGGAGAACAGGGGTGATGTGATCACGGGAGCGGGAGTGGGTGAGCAGGCGAGCGGCAGAGTTCTGGATGTAGTGGAGTTTATTTAGGATTTTGGATGATGTGCCATGAAGAATACTGTTGCAGTAGTCGATTCTGGAAGTGCTGAAGGCGTGGATCAATGTTTCAGCAGCAGATGAGGAGAGTGATGGGCGGAGACGGGCTATGTTTTTTAAGTGAAAAAAGGCAGTTCTGGTGATTTGGTTAACGTGGTGTTCAAAGGAGAGGTTGCTGTCAAACAAGACTCCAAGGTTGCGGATGTGTGGGGAGGGAGACAGAGTGGAGTTGTCGATGGTGAGGCAGAAGTTGTGACTGGTTTTAGTAAGGGATTTGGGACCGATGATGATCATGTCAGATTGAATTTGAGGAAGTTGGTTTGCATCCATGATTTAATGTCAGTGAGGCAGTTGGTCAGAGTGGAGTGAGTAGCAGAGTGGAGTGAGTAGCAGTGAGTAGCAGTGTGGAGATGAGCTTTTGTGGAGATGTAAAGCTGGACATCATAGTGGAAGTGGAGACTATGTTGACGTATGATATTACCAAGAGGGAGCAAGTAGAGGATGAACAGAAGAGGACCAAGCACCGAACCCTGGGGGACACCTTGAGACAGAGGAGCAGTGGAGGAGGTGCAGTTGTTGATACTGATGAACTGTTGTCTGTTTGTAAGATATGATATGAAGGCATCAACCAAATGTGTCAATTAGCAGCACGAGACAAACCAAAAGTGGACGGCGAGCCCGTCTCCCCACAAAGTTCAGGCAGCCTCCCATTGCAGACTCATGCCATGCCAAGCACAGGCAGAGGCCTCTACTTGGCTGTATGGGCAATATTGTCCTCCAAACAAGAACACACATTTGCCCACTGAAAATTTGCATAAGCTTAGCTGGCAAATCAGGATCTGCTTACGCAAATACGTACGGACCCCACAGTATATCAGGCAGCTCATATCGCTGTCTGTCAACATACACCTGCTAGCAACGTAGGAGTCACAGGTTCCCCTTAGTAGAGAGCTCTGCCTATGCTTACAGAACTAGGGTAGTAATATCGTAACTTTTGTTCCAACATCCCAGAGAGTCCGCCATCTACTGGACAAGGGATGAGGCGGAGAGGCAAAGGTGCGCAAAGCAACTTTCTTGGCCAAGGTACGTGTGCAAGTGAATCCACCCGCACGAGTGAATTGTCCTGCTGTGCAAGGGAGAACCATAGCGGGAAGTGGGTGATGAGCAGATCCACTTCCTTGTTCCCGTACCGGGTCCAAATCTGCTTCACTACCTCGGGGTGAAGCCTCCACTCGTCCGGTAGAGGTACACCTCTTGACTTGAGATCATCACTGTTCTCCAGTCCCAGAATGTGGTGAGCCTTCAGAGACAACAGGTGCTCTGAGGCTAACAACCTCAGGCTCTCTGCCCTCCCCAACAGGGTTAACGGACCAAACTCCATATATGGCTGTCCACACACCACCAAATGTCTCCCCAGGCACGTCAACATACAAGGAAACAATGCAAGTCTAGCTCTTCTTTCTTCTCTTCTAGTCCATGTGGTGATAGTGTGTTTAGTTTCTGTATCCAAAATGCTTCAATTTCAGTAGCAATTAATCCAGATGACCACCCTTTTCCACATTGTTGAGAGATCGTAGAAAAATATGAAAGCATAAAAGTATAACTGTCACAACATATATTTTGTTCACTTTTTATAACTATCACAACATATAGTTTGTTCGCTTTTTATAACTGTCACAATATATAACTTGTTTACACTTATTATAACTGATTTAACATAAACTGTTTTATTTCATATTAGATGTGATTTAACATAAATTGTTTTATTTCATATTAGATGTGATTTAACATAAACTGTTTTATTTCATATTAGATGTGATTTAACATAAACTGTTTTATTTCATATTGGATGTGATTTAACATAAACTGTTTTATTTCATGATAGCAGTGATAGAAACATATAGCCTATAACATTTAGACACTTTATGTAACATAGTCACTTGAGCCTTGTATAGTGCTTCGGTTCTATCCGGACCAAACCAGTTACAACCAGTTACATTCTGTTGCTAACTCTGGTACAAGATGCCTCCTGTATGTGTGACGCATGTGATTAGGGGAGGTACTAGTCAGAATAGAATAAAAGAGGCAGAAAAACTGTGAGATGCGCCCTTTTTGCCCCTTCCTTTTTTCCCCAGCGTAGATACTGGGAGAGACTTCCTTAATAGACCCTTAGGGGTCTTGCCCCCTGAGCAGGGAGTAGAACACCCTTCTGCTGTCTTCCCCACTCAGAGATGGGAGAGAAGACAGCATGAAAAAGAAGAAAAAATAAAAAACTCACAGTGAGAGTTGACTGAGAGACCCTGAAAACAAGCAGGGATGTCAGCATTAGTTTTAGTACCACTGAGAGTGTTTCATTGAATTTAAAATGTTCTATGTGATTGCTTTGGAAAAACTTTAATAAAACCACAGCCTTACCATTTGTAAGTGACTGGACCCAAACTAGAGACTCTGTTTTTTTAGAACAATTTGACCCTCTTCCCCTGTCCATCAACCGTGTGATACAGATGTGACGACTGACTCTACCAGAGGAACTTAAAGGTGAGTACCCTGGGTGAAGAAGTGTTAGTCATAAAATGGTGAAAAGTTCACAATAGGCAAGAGTAAAGTACAGACGTTCTACATAACTATTCATAATGGGTGTTAGGGTTACATCCCACTGAGAGCGCCTAGGGCGTAGCCGTACAAGACTCTCAGGAAGACAATAATTCTGAAATCCTAACGATTCAGCTACGGGGTGAGATGAAAGGCCTACGGTATGAGTAAGAAGGAGAATTCAAGTTGTCATAGACTGTAGGGATGCTTTTCAAATCTGAAAAAAATTGAATGTCTCCAGGATTTTTTCCTCTCTTGTATGCAAAAAAAGGTTGGTGTCTGAAGTCCCATTCTCGGGACTTGGCCATGACGATGTGGTCGCTGACAGCCACACATGGCAAGAACCTCCAGTGGCTAGAGACCTAACATGACCGGCGGCTGTTGAAACTCCCTGCGCTTCAAATTGTCAGTATGAGAAGGTGGGGCAGAGACAATAGGCTGGGAAGAGGCCAGCGAAACGGCCAACACACCCAAACTGTTAGCAGATGCCCACAGTTGAAATATTATACAAAATATTTGTAATGCAGCAGCGGTGGTAGAGCTTCCTGCTCTTTGAACAGCCGACTGACTATGGAAGCTTTAAGGTGCCCCGAGGTCAAATGTTACCGCGTGACCCTTCAACCTGAGAAAATCCACCAGACCTGCAACCAGGGCTTTTTTGTCAATGGTGTGTCCATAGCAGCGTCGTAGCGTTGATAGCTGTGGCAGGGGGCCTTTTCTGTTTTCTGTTTATTCCTATACATTTTGTGTGTGTGTTTGTGTATCAATAGGTTGCTGGTCCAATTGTAGTGGACATGATGGGCTTTGCTCTGTGTTGTACTGATTCCTCTCACCAGGGACTGCAGATGGAAAGTGGCTGATAGCTATTTCTGGTACAAAACATGTGTTCTCTTTTTTGAGATAAATGTATTTTTGTACCTGATGTAAATAAACCTAATAAACTAAACTCAACGATGTCGTCAATCTCGAGCTCACTCTCATTACAGCATCGTAATTGATGTCAAATCAGGGCAGTGATCAGCAGGTCGGGCAGGCTGGTTAGGGTTAGGGTGGTTTGCGCAGAGGCACTTGAATTGTGAAATTTGTGAATGTTGTATATCGTTCCACCACTGGTTTCTGCTATATGCAACGGACCGCATTCTGCAAAAAAATGTCATTTCTAATTTCTAACAATTTGAAGCATTCACAATAAATAACAGATTTCTAATGAATTCATGAAGTTTAAAATGAGTGCTGCCATTGAAACACTGCTGTGGGATTTTCTTAACGATAATGTTTGATCATGTATACAATAAATCTCCCAAAATGCCTACCTCACTGCTGATGTAGAAATTCAATCGTGACTTGTGGTAATTTAGATGGGTGCTGGACCAAAATCAGAAAAATGTGGTTTAACATAATGCTCATTTTAAAAGCTCAGGGGAACGTTTCCAAATGCCATCTGTCATTCTGATCACTAATGAAGCAAAGTGACTGAGACTCAACAGCAACTCATCAACAGCTGCTTCGTACCATTTACAGGTAAACTGGGTAGTCCCTCATGTAAACCAGCAAAATATTGTATGCTGCCATGCAAAACCCCAGTTTTAGCTTTGTTTGTTGTCATAATAAATGATACTGGTCTCTTCTGTGTCTGGATGATTATTGAGTATGTAACTTGTATTATGAAACAGTTTGCTCGTACTTTTCAGACTGTGCTTTTTCACACATTTCAGGGAAACTGGACATTGCTATATTAACATGTTGTCCTTTGGATATTTTTGTTCATTTGTCTGATAATCCAACCAATGAATTGACTTCATTGCAATGCAAACTATAAACATTTAACTGTAAAAATAATCTAAGATGATTTTACTGTCACTATAAACACATATCTGCCTTTGTGTTCTTCCTCTATCATTCAAACAAGCAGCTGTTTCATGTAATGAACATCTGTAAGTCAGCACACCGTGTATTGTTTATCCATTTTTGCTTCATGTCCGTGCAGTGTTACTTCAACATACTTTCTTTTCTCTGGCAGCCATCTGTCTTTTCCTCTTCACTTGGCTTCTAGCAATGCTTGCAAACTTTCTTGCCACAGTCCGAGGACGGCTGATTGGGATTGAATGCCTCTCGGAACCCTCTACAGGGGGGACGATCTCTATAGCTGTGATGCATTCGTCCCCGGCCTGCTTCGTTACAATCTTTATCTTGGACCACCTTGAGGTGGAGTTGATCTTGGACACTGCAGGATTGGCAGTTGTCGTGGCAACTGGAATGGGATTTGCTGCAGCCTGTAACAAAACAAAGAGAGTTTTGTTAGGAACTTTTATAGCCAAGGTGACCTGTTGTAGGGTGCATGAAAGTGTATGATGTTATTGTATACCTCAACAAAAGTGCCAGAATGCTCCATCAGACAGTGTACAAACCATCTGGTATTCAAGTTTTTATCAGTTGCTTATTTGCAGTTTTCAAAACACTAGGAGCAATCATCATTTCATACTGAGCAGTCCAACGATTATTGTCCTGCAAAAAGCCGTCACTTACAAAGGAAATTTCACCTGTGTCATATCGGGCCCCACTACTTGGGTTTTCTTCTTCAATGTGGTCTTCATTAATTCATCAGTAGTTTTATTTCGAAATACTGGAGTTAAAAAGAAACGTTGACAGCTCTTGGCTTTGGACAAAGTTGTCCAACTTTGTTGTCCAAGTAGTCATCTCTATATATCATTTGTATACTTTTTGAACAAAACAAGTTATTTACTGTTGCATACCAACCTCAGATATCACCTCGTTGTTGGTGTTGTCCTTTAGTTCGGTGGGGGGAATAAAAGCTGTGGACGAATCGTTGGAGCTCTCTTTTTCCTCCTAGGTAGGCAAATAGGTAGATAGGTAGGTTGGTAGATAGATAGATAGATAGAAAGAACACTAACTATGAAGCTTCAGATTAGTTACAGTTAACACTCAATAAATGTTAATGGAGATGTTACCGGTGTGCGAGTTAGCACCTGTGTGAGTCCTGGACTGGGTTGTGCTGGACCCTGAACAGGTTTTGGTTCCTCCACTCTGCCATTCTTCACAGCCTCCAGTGCAGTGGTAGTTGAATCTAGACTGAGTTTGGGAGTAGAGCGGTGACTGGCCTGAGGACTGGTCTCATTGTTATTGTTCTGCTTTAACAGGTGACTCTTTATCAAGCTGGGAGTTCTGAAAAAAACAGACAATTTTTTTTTCAGAAAGCGTACACCATTAGAAAATCTCTGCCTATCAGGTGTGCACAGTATATAAATCCAAAGATAGATATTAATCATTAATTGTGCACATCATTTGTTTTGCAACAAAATGGAGTATATGTTAATAGCGTGGGTGACACGCAACTGGTTCCAATTTTTTATTTATTGATTCCTTTGTTAACTATTTTGATGTATCACTGAGCTTTGGAGTTTCATGACAGGTGACAGTCACTGGTATTGTGTATTTAGCCCTTTTTTTGGGTAAACTGTGTTTGTTTGGAATACACAGGGCATTTGGCACTTTCTTCTGCTCTGACAATGGGTCATCATTTGAATCCCTTGATTGTGAGCAGGGACAGGATTCAGGGTAACCTGCTCCTAAGAACCTGCAAAGTCTAGTTACTATGTTAGTAATTAGACAAAGAGTACTGACAAAGAGTCAGCTGTCATGTCCAGGGGCGGACTGGGGGAAAAAAGTGGCCCGGGAGTTACTGTGTCAGACCGGCCCACTCGGTATTTTTTCTCTCGCATTAATGCATAGTTTATCGCGCGTTAATACATGGAGCAGACATTTTTATCACAGTATTTTTAGTGTATAGGTTAAGGACTGTGGTCTTCATAGCAATTTGATTCTTTGAAGACATCATAAAGATATTTAACTTTCACATCTGAAATTACAAGAGCTCTGCTCTGTGATGTCTTTCCTTGTCTCTCCCCCCTGTGTCACGGTGTGGGTACATCGCACTGGTGAAATCAGAATACCCTTATTTGATTGGCTAAACTGCATCACGTGACGTGATTTACAACGCATTGGTCGGTGTTTTTTTTCCGCAAGTGTTGAGTAGGCTAGAGCAGTGGTCCCCAACCACCTGATAGATGTTTTATTTTGAAAAATGACCGGATTCTCTCCCAATTTCATCCGCCTGTGGCTCTTGACACATGTCAAGACGCTTGTCTCGGTCACGTGATACGTTAATTAAGCCCACAAGTTAGCGAAAATGAGTAAAAAACTTTTGGAGAGCTTCTTTGCAAAGGGGAAAAGCCCACTAAGGACAATATCAGGAGTCTAATTAAATATCAGGAGTAATTCTGACGCGCCAAACCTACTCTGCATAATATGTGACGACAGAGGAAGAGGAAGATCAGCTGCTGGAGATTGTAAATGACGGTGGGTGGCCTTAAAAGTATGTTTGAGACAACAACTCTGCTGGTGTTTTGGATTGACATTTAATAACACCTAAAACAAAGTTAGACTGACGGAAGAGATTAGATGAGTAAAGAAGTTGGAAACCATGAATGTGAATACAGATCGCGAGGAGTAGTATAAATCTCAGTCAGTGATTATTGAATTTGGGTATTTAGGTATTAGAGTAAATTTAACGTGTTCCGTGAAGCATAGAATATAGTCGGGTCCGGCGATGTCAGAGGGAGGGCCGGTTGGTGATGGAGGTGGGCCGGTATTGGACCATCCCAACCCCGTCGGCCTACCGGGGATTTCCCCGGTATCCCCGATGGCCAGTCCGCCCCTGGTCATGTCTGACAGAGGACTGGCCACTGTCGGTATCCACAGAGGACCGGCCACTGTCGGTATCCACAGAGGATGTGAGAAAAACCCTGATGAGAGTGAATATAAGTAAAGCGGCTGGGCCTAATAACATCCCTGGTCGTGTACTAAGAACATGTACCAACTGATGTCATTACTAACATTTTCAACATATCACTGTCACAGGAGAGAGTTCCCTCCTGCTTCAAGACAGTAACCATCGTTCCTGTACCTAAAAGGTCTGCAGGGTCCAGTCTAAATGACTATCGCCCTGTGGCACTAACCCCCTTTCTGATGAAGTGCTTTGAAAAACTGGTTCTCCAGCACATCAAAAACAACATCCCAATATTCCTGGACCCTCATCAGTTTGCATACAGAACCAACAGATCCACAGAGGATGTCGTCTCCACTGCTCTCCACTCAGCCCTCACTCATCTGGAAAATAACAACACCTACATCAGAATGTTGTTTGTTGATTTCCACTCGCACTCTGGGCTTTAGTACCCCTCTCTGCAACTGGTTATTAGACTTCCTCACAAATAGAGCTTCCTCACATAATCGCCTCCTTCTGTTCCTGCAGAATTATTATGAGAGTAGACTCCAGCTTGCTGGGTTTTACACATTTTCTCATTCTCACAAAGACAAGGACTTGCATCCCATCTTAGACTTAAGGCAACTAATGTCCCTCACAGTCTCAGCTTCCCTCAACCTACAGAAGGTTATGAAACCTTTCTCCATGTTAGAATAGTTTCAATTAGGCAGGTGGTTGGAAATGGCAAAGTCTCAAAGGTTGTTGGGTATATTTTCAGCAGCAGTGGGGTTGATCACTATGGCTCTTCTCAGGACTTGGCCACTAGAGGTGGTTGGAGGCCTTCTATTTCCATCCAAAACAGGACAGGCGTGTGAAGCTTCAGAAGATGCAGTCATGTACTGCACTGCACCCTTGGCAAAACAAGTCCCTTTAAACCCAAGGACTCCCTCTGGGGAACATTCCATCCCAATGGATTTTAGTCTCTACAGATGCCTTCCTGTCAGGTTGGGGAGCAGTCAAGAAAGGAAGGATGTGGTGAGGAGTGTGTGGAAGCCCACTTAGAAGGGCAAGCACATCAATGTTTTGAAGTTGAGACTAATCTACCTGGCCCTGGTAGGCCCCATCATCTTCCTAATAGGAATAGATAACTCCTCCGCTTTGTACCACATAAATCAACAGAGGGGCACCAGATCCCTTAGCTGTTTCCAGGTGGCCAGGAAGCTCTTGCCGTGGGCCTTTCCTCTAGGGTGGGCTCCAGACCAGGAAAATGGAGGCTTCATTTGGCGGCTGTAACTCAACTGTTCCGGTTTTTGGGGTTAGGGAGCCTCACATATGTTCTGTTTCACAATGTAATCCATGTATCTACAGGATTGCTACAAGTCATTACAATATGCTGTTATTAGGTAATGGGTTCTAGTGCTCCTACAGTTGACCTATGGCCAACTGTGTTCCTTGGCAGTCAAAGAAATTATCCGGGCAAGCAGGAAGTTTGATTTGGCAACCCAAACCCTCATTGAGTTGAACAAGGCTATTTTGCAGATCATAAGCAATGCTAGAGCTCCTTCCATACATGCTAGCTACAACCAGAGCAGGAGGAAATATGTGTTCAAAGTAAGCAGCTAGACCCAGCGACATGCTCTGTACACATGGGTTTTCACTGTTGCTTCTGTGTATGGTAAATGGTGAATGGACTTATGAATGGACTTGTACTTGTATTGTGCCTTTCTTGTCTACCATCAGGACTATCTAAGCATTCACACCCATTCACACATGGACTCGAAGAGCCGGGGATCAAACTGCCCACCTTCTGATTGAGGGACGACCCGCTCTACCTTCTGAACGACAGACACCCCTACTGTATGCAGTTGCCATTTTTTGCTGTGAGTGTCTACATTCATTAAAGGCGCATGGCGATCACAGCCAGGTAGGACACAGAGAGGGGAAGTAAACCCACAGACATTGTGTCCACTAAGGGTATTAAGAGCTTACTTCAGCCACACTCAGTCCCCGAGATGCTCACACTCACAGCTGTTTATATGTTATAGTGAATATAGAATTGGGAATTCCTTTGTCTAAAGAATGTCTGTCACACTGGGTGGTCGACAATATTCCCCTACTGGGTTCTACTGTCCTCTCAGGTTTTTGACAGAGAAAGGGCAGCGTGGAGTCCTCAGTTCCTCTCGACTCTGATGGTTTTAGTAATCCAAGCTGAAGACCTTGGTGAAGTGAGTAAGGTTGACAGAGATCAGAAGTTATGATTCTAACTATGGATCTATGACCATTGCTATCTCTTGTCACTCAAAACGGGCTGGACGCTCTCATAGATGGCAAGCCAAGTCTTCTAAGTTCTGTCACACAACTTTGTTGATACAAAGTTCCAAGGGTACGTAGAACGATGGCATAACTCGAGGTGAAGTCTGTGGTGATGGTCATTGTTTGGTCTAATTGATCCATTTTTTTTTCTCACATTAAGTTATTACTTGTTGTAAGAGCCATTTTGTTGTTTTTGTTTTTTGTGCAACCTCCCACCACATGGGGGCGTAGTGCCGACGTAGTGCCGGCACAGGTATTATAATCAGGGGGTTCATTGGACACAGGTGGTTGCTAATAGGCAGAAGCAAACTGTTTTTGACCGTGCACACTGAATGAATATAATTGTTATGATTTTTGGTTTATGTAAAGAAAAAATGGATTACAGCAGAGAAAGTGGTTGAACTCTGTTTATATAGAAAATAAATTGCTTATATTGGAAACTGGTCTTCGTTATTTGTGGCACGCGTCAGAACAAACATTTCAGCAACCATAGTGACTTTTTAATTGGGAAGCAACGGTCACTACACTTGTTGTTACTTGTATACTTCCATTAATTTCATTTCATTCCTTACTTTATTCCCTTCTTCTCTTTCTTCTCTGGTTTGTGTTTGGAGACCCTGCTCCTGGAGGCAAGGGAAATGTGGATGTACAGGACTGTCATAATAATGACAGGAAGATAGAATGCTGCTATAGCTGTCCCAAACGTCACTGCAGGGTTCGAAAGGAACTGTAAAAAGAAAGAAAAAAAACCTTAAATGATCCATAGAGAATGTTCATACATATGCACTTTATACATACATTGATTTATTAATTTATTAGGTACATGTATACAGTCTAATGTAATCCAATACTCCTGAAATCAATCCTGTCTTTGTTCATTTTTCGTTCACACTGTGTTGCTTGAACTGTATATTGTCAAGGTTGCAGTTAATGGTGGTGTTGCATTGCACTGCATCATATTGAAAGTATATTATTATGAATATCCATACATATACATTAGGGGTATTAGAGTAGTAGACATACTAGCAAAGAGCAAAAAATGGAGGGTGGGGCTCCATCATCGAGTCAAGGATGTCGACTGGTCTTTAAAGAGTTAGATTTGCTGCTGGATGCTAGATTACATTACAGTCATTTAGCAGGCGCTTTTATCCAAAGCGGCTTACAATTCAGATCTTATCACACCGTAGGCACAGCTACGCGAGCAATTAGGGGTTAAGTGTCTTGCTCAAGGACACACGACTAGCGGAACCAGAGCTGGGGATCGAACCTCCGATCCTCTGATTGAAGGACGGCCTGCTCTCCACTTTTCCACAGTCGCCCTCAGATATGTTAGATGGATGCTGGGTAACTACCATTAAATGGATGCTGGGTAACTAAAGTTAAATGGATGCCAACTTTATTATGAGATTTTTTTATACTTGGCAAAGGTTGTCTGGCACCTCCAGGGATGCAATCCTAGTGTTTCTGTGTTTGGTTGATATATTTGCTTCCTAAGAAGGGGATCAGCCCATTTAAACAGCTAATGTCAGCATTTAAAGAAAATAATTAGAAATATCATATATATTAACCGCTATCGTTCTTATCTTTAGTGAACAGTGATTTGTCCACTGACTGCTCATCTCCACGGATGGAGCCCATCATGTCTCAAACTCATCACCGGGATGAATTTTCACCATGCCTGGTTTGATTGCCTCCAGGCAGACAACCCAGAGAGCATTGTTCAGAGGTAACCAGCCTGCCTGACCTGCTGAGTGCTGCCCAACATTCAACAGCAGCAGCAGTGGGATCACTTCTAGATAGCTGCAGCTGTTAATAAACTTAGGTGTGTTGTCCTCTGTCATCTGTCCAGCCTGATGCCTCGCCACGTCATGTCAGACTGATATTCTGGACTGTAGCATCGACCAAATTAATGGTTTGATTCAGGTATTTGCAAAAGCCGCAGGCCGTGTGATGTTGTGTGGTGTCTATAAGCTACTGTGGGCTCTCGCAATGTGTGGCTGGGTCTCACTGTACTCTCAAAGGACTGGGATAATCTTCTGGGAGCCCCTGTCATCACATATTGGCTCTTCTGATCTCTGATATCTGTCACTCAGCTGATGTCAGCCGCCATCAGCTGCACGCTCACCCTCGGAGGACAGCTGAGGCAAAACATAACAAGGCGACAGAGAGGAGGAGGGAACAGTGGCAAGGCAAAGCCCCCATGCCTCTGGACTCCTTCACTTCTGCGTCAGCAGAAAGGTGCTGCTTGGAGCAGACTGACGGGGCAAAATTGACAATGGGAGGGAACGCCTTGATGGTGTTGGCTGTGCTCCCCACCCCTCCCTCAGGTGGTACTGCCTGGGCTCCTACACATGCAGCACCTGCAGAGGTGGTTTGTCAGCCTTTGCTTGGATGCCAGGAAGCACAAGCAATTCTTGGTTACCGTCCCCCCGTACAAGATGACCTGCGAAACTGGGGATCCCCACAACACCGGTTGCAGCAAACACTGCTAAGACGTGGGCCCATTTATGTCTTAGTGTTCACTGATGTGCCCCTGATGGGGTGGGGAGCTCACGTGCCATCACCAAAACAGCAGCTTGAAGCCTTTCCGCAGTTCCGTGACATCCCCCTTTTGAGAGAGTGAGGCAGGAGCAGTTGTTGGTCATTCTGGTAACTCCGGGTAGCCACTCGGCCCAGTGGTATGCAGAAATGGCTCAGGTGATTGCAGCCCAGCCCTAAATGGTAAATGGACTGTACTTGTATAGTGCTTTTCTAGTCTTCCGACCACTCAAAGCGCTTTAACACTACAACACTGAACCATCCCCAGTTCTTGGGGGCTCTGTGGGGGGCTATGTCTAATGAGGTGGATGACATAGACTCATTGCCCACTCTAGGACCTCCTCTTCGGGCTTGGACCCTGAAAGGGACAGGCTGAAAAGGGCTGGACTGTTTGTACAGGTTTTGCAGACAATCCAGGCGGCAAGAGAGGGATCCAACATTGTCTGTTTCAAGGCAAAATGGCCAAGTTTTCAACTTGTGTGTAAAGAAAGTAGGCTAGATCCCCTGTTCTGTGCAGTTGGGTCTATTATCTCCTTTTTGTAGTGTTTTGTGGATAGAGGGCTGTCTCATGCCACTGTTAAAGTGTATGCAGCATCCATTTCTTCCGGTCTTTTGCCACTCTCTTATGAGGCGGTTCTGGCAAGGGGTCAGGAGGCAATGTTGTACCAATAGAGTTCTGTAGAGGGTGTAGCCTGTGTACGTTTATATGAATATTACAATATTGTAACCCTAGCTATATAAAAACAGGCAGAGACCTCTTTTCTAAAGCAAAACTATTAACTATTAATAGTAAAACTTTTAATATCTCACAGTGAAAGTTCTGTATATACATTTTTACTTCAAGTGAAGACAGAAAGTGATGCATTATCAGCACAATGTAGCTACATTTACTAACATAACTCTGTTCAAGAAGGAGCTTTCAATTCTAATATGATGCTGGGTAGTATACTGAAAAAATAAAGCATTATATTTGGTATTTATTTGAATCAATTGAGGGGCCTTTTCTAAGTTATATCGGGGTTCAATGCGTCTAAACATCATAATAAATCTATAACTCTTTGGTGCCCCTTTAGTTGGGGGCCCCAGGCAGTTGTCTATCTTGGCTAATGGTTTAGTCTGCCTCTAGTGTTTTTTCCTGTGAACCAGAGTGTATTTCCAACATAGTCTAATGGCAGTTTGTGAAATAGCAACAAAAGTTGAATCTGTTGATTAGTTTACATGGACAAAAATGTTCAGTTTTCTTCCAATTACTCAGCATGACTTTCAAAATAATGTATTTTAATTGCAAGTCTTTTTTGTGCCTGCACCACATTTTTTTTCGGGTCAGTTGGGACGACATTACACAACAAAATGGACATTGGGAAAAACATCATAGTTGGGCTTAAAATAAATACGTAGAGGTTTAGGCACAAAATAAACGTTTTTGACACGAGCAACTTGAAAAAAAAGAAAGTTCTTGTCCATGAAAACAAAATTTGAATGATGTGACTATTTCAACAACTGCCGTGAGACTGGATTGGTATTTCACTGGAGTTTCTGACCTTGAGTAGCTGTGACTCTGGTATGTTTTATTGGCTATAGTTTTAATTACTGTACCTGAATATAACATTCTCCAGGTGGCACTGTTCGCTGTCCAACGATGAACTGCCAGAACAAGATGGCAGGAGCCCACAAGATGAACGACAGGATCCATGCTGCTGCGATCATTAGCCCTGCCATCTTAGTTGTCCTTCTTGTCGGATACGATAGGGGTTTGGTCACGCAGAAATAGCGATCAAAGCTGATGATCAATAAATTCATCACTGAGGCGTTTGAGACAACATAATCTAAAGCTAGCCACAGGTCACAGACCACCGGCCCAAGTGGCCAGTAGCCAACAATGATGTAGACTGTGTACAAGTTCATGCTGAAAGCACCAATGATCAAGTCAGCGCATGCTAATGAAAATAAGAAATAGTTATTGACAGTTTGTAGGTGGCGGTTTACTTTGATGGAAAGCATAACTAAAATATTCCCTGTGACAGTCACAAAGCTCAAAGATCCAGTAACCAGTGCAATAAAAAACATCTCCAGGGCTTTATATGAACTCCCAGCCCCCGCTTCTTCATCCACAAGAGAGCAGAATGTTGAATCATTGGAGGATATGTTGCATGAGGTGTTGGAAAACAGGTCAGCTGATTGGATGACCGATGACCCTGTAGGAAGAGAGAAAGATAGAGAAATAAAAATATGAGGTGCACATCATCGTCATAGTGGCAGATGACCTTTAATTTAATTCTAATGCCGTGTTCACACCAAACGCAAATTTTTCGCGCGAGTAGATTACATACAAAGTCAATGCACAGACGTGAGTAAACGCGAATTCGTGCCGGGCAGGGTGAATGACATTTTTCAACTGCCTATCAGCGTTGAGATGCTCCTCCTGTCATCACTGTCATCCTGTCGTTGTTAAATCAGGAAGAAAATATTGTAGCTGTAGGTGGGCACCCAGAGCTCTACAATACCTCATATTAGACCGGACGAAACTATGTGTATAAATGTATGTGTGTAATCCATATGGTACAAATAATGAAAAAGATTTTTACGC
Organism: Leptoclinus maculatus; assembly: GCA_032191485.1. Classification (NCBI taxonomy): domain Eukaryota; kingdom Metazoa; phylum Chordata; class Actinopteri; order Perciformes; family Stichaeidae; genus Leptoclinus; species Leptoclinus maculatus. The sequence goes on along the minus strand of JAVDOI010000060.1, from coordinate 420,404 downwards.
ATATATGACGTTATGTTGAGTGTTGATGGAGCTGCTAGCATAGAATAGTACCGATCGATCCGAGCTCCATTGAGAAAACAAGTCTTATAAAAGGTATTTGCTTGTCGTCTTGCGGAGAGAACTAACAAAACAGGAATTCAGACTTTTTGCAAATCGGCATCATTATATACTTCTTTCGGCATCCATTTTTGTCCGTTTATTGCAGTTAAATCACAGCAAATTCTGTTTATTTTGGGTTTATACAGTTGTAGTAAACCAGCCGACATGTGGCTTGCTAGACACAGTGAATACACCTCGATGAAATCCAAGGAGCTCTTACAGATGAGGTTATGAACAAGACAAGACGGCGTTTAGTTTCCCGGCATATCTGGGACTTCCACAACAAGTACTAAGTAGAAATAGAGGTTATTTCTTCCATGGTTGATGGCGGAAATAAATGGCTTAGTTGACTTCCCCAGAGATAAGCCACTCCCTCTCTCCGGCGCGTCTAGTGCGAAAAACCACGAATGGTCCCTCGAGTAAACTGCCGCGAGTAACGTAATGCGAAATTTCGATTCGCGTTTGGTGTGAACGCACCTCCTTAAGGTAGGTTCACACCAAGCAATAATGCTGATGACATATAGATTTTTATTTCCCTTGGCTGCTTTACAATAAACGCCACTTGACCTTTTGCCAATGCATGACCTTTAATGTGAAGGAACAACAACAACTTCTCCTTCACATTAAAACAACTCCTAACTTTTCCAATATGTTTGTAGATCAGAATAACACACCATAAACAGTGATGCTTATATCTGGTAGATGACAGTACATGAACAGAAGAGCCAAACTCAAAACAGAGATTCAGGATCAATTATAAATGTTTTATACACACATAATAGACGAGCTTATTAATGAAGAAAAAAACATTTATAACTGTTATGAATTGCATACTAATGAGTGTTAATGTAGGAACAATGCTTTATAAATGATGAATTAAGTGTTTACTCATACTTAACTAATGCTTCATAGTGTGTAGTTATTATAAACTGTTACTAAAGTGCTTAAAGCTTGTGCTGTCTCATTTCATGCACAGCCACTAGACTACCAGGGTCCTATTTTAGATTTTAGACACATTTTCACCATAAGGTAATATCATAATCCAACCTCTGTACAGCACCATGCCACTCAGAAAATAAAACTGAATGAGATACCAATTGGTTACAACTCAGAAAAGAATGTGAATATATATTGTGTGGTTTATACCACTGGATAAGCCTGACTGAAGTTCCTAGACATGAGTCATGTATTTGTGCTGATAATTTCAGTTTTGCTACCTTGAAATGAGTTTCAGCTTAACCCTCTCACTCGGCAGAGAAACTGTTCCTCACAGATTCTGAAGTCCTTTTCCAGCAAACTCACAGGTTTTCATGGAGAGAGGGTGTTTTTGCCTCGTTTACTTAGTATGTGTTTTATGTCCAAGCAGGTTGGTAGGCACATTGTCCAGAACAGATCAAATCCAAATAGACTATGCACAATGTAAAGGAAAGAAAATGTCATTACTTTTAAAAGGTGCAAAATCTGAGATTGGGAGCTTTTCTGTTGCCTCCCAGCCGCTCTCCATGTCTTCGGCTGAGCTGGCAGCTCACAGCTAACGGTTCTAACAGCGCTAACGGGGCAAACAGCGCTAACGGTGAAAACAGCGCTAATGGTGCAAATTATGGTGAGAGTGCTGACAGAGTTTACATAGTTTACCTGAGGGGGAACCGGACAACAGTTCCTTCCATAGACTATAGTTGTTTTTAAATATTAATGAACTGAGCGTCCTGTCTTCAGTCCAGAGGACAAATAAATACAGCTGTCCCGAGGGCTTGTCAATCACATTGAAGATACAGGGTCTGTGTGCATTTTGATAGTTTGTTTATTGGATTGAATCCAAAGTAGCAGAAACTGCTTTTTTTAATATAACTGATGACTGTAAATTTACAATACAATGAATCTTTATTTTTGTTGTAGACCCAGTAACAGACGTGAAAGGCTGCCCTCTATTTGTTTGGAACATGTGGCCAGGTATTACACATTTGCACTTTTAAGCCAACTACTCTGAAGTAGAGTAGAGTGGGTCATCCTTCAATCAGAAGATTGAAGGCTCCTCCAGTCTGTTATGTTGTTCATTCTGTACACATAAAATCTATCACATTTCTGTCCATCCTGATAGAGGATCCCTCCTCTGTTGATCTAACCTGAGGTTTCTTCCTTTTTTTCTCCCCGTTAAAGGGTTTTTTGGGGGAGTTTTTCCTTTCCAATGTGAGGGTCCGAGACAGAGAATGTCGTATGTGTACAGATTGTAAAGCCCTCTGAGGAGAATAAAACCAAATGTAATTGATTTGCCTTCAGAATTACAAGTGAATGCCTTTGCAGTTTAAGTAAATGGGGACGATATTGTTGATTGTCATAGTCTTCAACCAATCAGATCTTTAGTTTGACATGTTGGGTGTATTCTTTGACATGTCAGAGCTTCTAACTGGCCTACAAGTACGTCAGCATTAACGTGCGGCTTGATTGGTCAGTGGGCTAGCGTGACTGTTGTGAAACTAGCTAGCACAACTTTGTAATAGTAAGAGTTAAAGTTTAAAAATATGTAAGACGTGTTTACGTGACATTACATTTTTTGCATTTTGGCATGTTTGGCGGTGGCAATCCCGATATCTGCTGCCTCTGTCGAGCGGACATTTTCAGCCCTCAAACGCATTAAAACGTATTCAAGAAATACAACTGGGGAGACTTGACTGTCATCACTGGCGTCCATGAATCGAGAAGGACTTCTTACTGGAACTGAACCGATGTTCTGTACAACCGTGTCATTGAACTCTTTGTAATCAAAGAAAGGAGGATGGACTTTGTCTTTAAATAGTGAACAGCAGCTTTGGTAAGTGAACTGCTTTTGTTTTTACATCTGCAGTAGCGTTACTACTGTGTTAATTATTCTATCCTGTCGTTTTTATGATATGGTTAATATTGTTCCCTGTGATAATATTTGAATGGTGCCCTTGAGTGTGTGGCGGAATGTGTGTTTTAGCACAGCAGTTTTGCTGGAATGTGCAGAAGCCTGTTGAATCTTGTTATTTGGGTTTTATGTTATTCTACCTGCTTTGTTGTCATATACATATATGTGACTGGTTCTTGTGAGTTTGTTCTTGTCATTGTGTTATTTATATTGATTTTGACTATATGCATTGCCCGTTAATGGCGAAGCATCCCGTAATGCTGGAGTCATAATGAGGTAATTAAGAGGTGGTTCAACTGTAGTAGGACAGCACTGAAGGCCCGGTATAAAATCCACGGCCCGCCACTTTTACACACCCACATTCAACCATAAATAGTCAAAGCAAAGCACCTTATGGATGTTGATGCATAGAAATGAGCTGCTGATCAGTGGGTCTTTATGGTGAATCACGGAGACTACCGAAAGGAAGAACACTCGTTTCCTCCTGTTTCTTCCATTTACACAGTCCTATCAGTCCTATCAGTTCCAGAGTATCTATCCTGCAGCATAACACATCACGAGTGTCACCGTAGTATTTATGTTTACACCAGTCAGACTGATTGCTTCCAAAATGATTGCGACAATCAGTGGTATTCCCCACAAATTTTTTCAAAAAACAAAGGAAGTTTGATAGGTGAACACAATTTATTCATGTTTTCTTATGGCCTCATGATTAGGACTGATAATGGTGACATGGGGTGATCGTATGAGAGCTGTCACTGGCTTTAATTCCACACTTTGCTAATTTACCCGATCGTTATGTGGAGGTGATGAAGATTTGCCAGGTGAGGTGACTGGAGAAGGTGACATTACAGTGCTTACGCCTCTGCTCCAGGGGGCTCTGATACTTGCATCGGATAGCTGTTTACAGTTTATCTGTGTTCAGTATAATGTATCTGTCACTATGGAATACAAACCATAAATGAAGCAATAAAGTTGTGTTCACTGCAGAGATTTTACTCACAAACACTTTATGAAAACTCAGATCGTACTTGGTGATATATGCACATTATAAGAAGATTATTGTAAACTAATGACGCTCTGTTCTGCAGTTCTTTAAAGCTAGTTGACGTTATCTTACAGATGATGATAATTTCATTAGCTGGCCACGAGTGTCGGTAGTTCAATCTCTCCTCTGTGCTCCGGGGAGCAGACAGCACTGATAAAATATTAAGCGTAATTTGATTTGAGGTTTGAGTTTATACCTGTTATAATTGAAATGTGCGTACAGTTATCTACACAAGTACAAGCACAAATACCACTGCTGGTGTGACCGTTAATGATAAAGAGAATATATAAGTGCAAAGTAACGTGTCATATGAAGTGAAACTGGTACAAATTCGGTCAGTTTCCAAGTCAATGCGTTCAGTTTACTTTGAAAAGGTGACCACATCCAATGACAATGAATCAGACCAGAATATTATAATCCAGGCTGGAATGACATGCTCAAACCTGCAGAATGGTAATCAAACACATTCCTGTGTGCGTTTATGCCGGTACCACTTCAAAGCATCATGGCTATTGAAAATGAATGCATACCCTCTACCCAATCTCTGCTGTGAATTAAATTAAGGACATGGTTTAAATATACAGTGCATTGTTCTTTCAACAACATGCTGAGTCAACACAGTTATTCTGTTGATATTTAAACTAATTTAACGGAGAGACTGGCTGGCTCTGATAACATTAATTTAATGCATGAAGTGCACAAAAAATGCTGCAGAATCAAGAAATAATTTTTTTTAAACATTAAAGTAGAACTCCAACCATTTTCAGCCTTCAAAAATGATCTTTGCATGTCTTTTTTCAAAAATAATGATGACAAATTTTAAAGAGTGTTAGCTAGACATTAAGGGCTGTGTAGAGAGAAAGTCACCTGCGTAGATTTCTCACTCTCTGTTGTTTACCCGACAAACATTCAAAGAATTGGTCTCTACCTCCAGTAGTAGTTGTAAGACAGTTGATTTGTTTGCATATAGTTCTAACCCACAATGGTTCTTCCATCTATTGGACTCTTTGATTTACACTCCTCCAATCACAAGCAGTCACCCATTGAAAATTTGCAATATGTCAACTCAGATATCTTCCCCAGAGTATCTTTAACTAATGACAAGGCCACTGACAATATTCATGTCTTTAACTTTAACCCTTTTACCAGGACAGAGATTAGAGCGCTAAAAGAACTGAATCCCAGTCAAGAGCCTGATTGACAACTTTTTTTTTTTTTAGCTGAACCACTATGTCACTTTTTTTATTTGACCTTATCAACAAATAAAATCCCCAAGGACTGGAAAGCTGCTTTTGTTGTTCCCCTCTTGAAAGGAGGCTTTCCAGCGGTCCTAAACAAATATAGAGCAATCTCTAAACTCTCTGTCTTGGCTCAGGTAATTGAATCTCTGGTCAGTGAACAAATAAAAGAGTACCTGGCTATCAACTCTATACGATCTACATTTCAGTCAGGATTTCACAAAAAAACATAGCACTGTCACTGCTACAATGAAGGTCATAAACAATATAACTAAAGCCCTAGATAATGAGCAGGGCTGTCTTTCTCTGTTCGTAGACCTCTCAAAGGCCTTTGTTGACCACAATACTTAATTGGACGTTTTCAAGCTATTGTTTTTCCGAACATGCTTGGGCTATCTGCCAATTATCTCATACACAGAACCCAGGCTTATTAGTTAGAGGGTGCTACTTTGAAAGTTGCCAGGCCTCAAGGGGGTACCACAAGGTTTAGTTCTGGGCCCTTTATTATTTACTATATACATAAATTGTCATGGGCAGAATATCCATTAATTTCTATGCAGATGACACTTGTTATTTATTTCTTTGCACCCACTACTGCTAAGGTGTTTGAGTATCTTCACTATGCATTTGAGTATAAGATCAAACTACACTTATTTTACTTTACACTATCTAATTGCAAGTCCGTTTACCATTAACTATTTAATAGCAGTTAATTCTCCGCTGAAGGACAATAGGAGAATGTTGCTGTTTCTGTATTTTCATTGACTAGAAAATTGTAGAACTGTTTTCCATGCCCCAGATGTATGAAAAAAACTTTTAAAATGGAAGGTGTCTCTCTGTTCAGAATTAAATATTGAGAGAACCAAGATGTGCACCAAAAAAACAGAGGGTAAAATTAGGAAACAATATATATATATATATCTTTACACAGTTGGTATTGCAGCCGCCTCACCTGGCAGGAGCTGCCTCCTGCACCGTCTGTGAGGCCATTGACATAAAGTCACTCTCTTCTGTCGATTGACCAGCGACACCTCAGCCTGACGCAAGAAGCAGCGTAAAGGAACTACCCTACTTTCTCTGGGCCCCTCTCCTCTGCCAGTCTGGTTGCACCATTGCTCACAGAGCTTTCTGGAATCTTTCTCCTCCCACCTGATGATGTCCGCGACACATTTCTTGCAGGCCGGCCCTCTGACTCCAATGCTCTGCAGAGTGACTTCCCTGGAAACCCCCTGTTACCAACTCCATTCCGTTCCCTCTGCTGCCTTTCAAGGATGAGGAACTGGTCATTTCCAGTGAATCTCTCCAAGCTTGAGCTCAAGGTTTGATTTGTTTGTTTGAGAATAGGGAAAGATTGTGGTCATGGTTAAAATAAATTACACATTGACTGACAGTGGTCAGAGGCCAACAATCCACTCTGACCCACACCAACAGGTTTTTCAACACATTCTCACTCCCTGCTCAGACCGTCCACTACTGAGGAGGATGGCTTGGATGACGCTAAAGGGTGCTTCGTTGCTTCAGTATCAGACGCCGAGTTCCACTGACCAAGCGCTGCCATTGGACGAGTTCAAAGTACCAATACTACATTGTAATAATTACTCCATTGCTTTCAGAAGTCCTGCATGACTGATTATCTGGATAATCAGTCATTTATTTTATAGTCTGTTAAACTTAAGCAAGTATTGAGAAATTGCCATCACAATAAGTGAAATATTTGCATTAGAGAAGCTGAAACGATAAATTGATTAATTGATCAATTATTTAAGCTCACATTTTCTTCAAGCGTTTTTTACGTAAGATCTTAATTTTTAAAACTGTCAAATAAATGAAGTGCAGTTAAAAGTAAAATATTCCCTCTGAAATGTAGTGCAGTAGAAGCTAAAGGCATGAGTTTAAGATTTTAAAGTGATCCAACCTAAAAACTCTATTCCAAAGATTGAAGCTAGCAGCACTAAATCTAGAAGGAAAGACTCAAAATCTTCAACACTGACAGTCCGTCCCTTCAGACCTCCCTCCAAAGACACGCCCCCAAAATGATCATTATGAACATAAATAATAACCAACATGGTTATTCTCAGTACTCACAGCTGTTAAGACAGGTTGAGGAAGAATCCATAACAAGCAAAGAGTGACCGGGCAGAATACGTGCAGGCAGGTAGACAGGTAGACAGTAAAGTTTACTGAACAGTAGACAGGTAGGTAGGTAGACAGGTAGGTAGGTAGGTAGGTAGGTAGACAGGTAGGTAGGTAGACAGGTAGGTAGGTAGACAGGTAGGAAGACAGGTAGGTAGGTAGGTAGACAGGTAGGTAGACAGGTAGGTAGACAGGTAGGTAGGTAGGTAGGTAGGTAGGTAGACAGGTAGGTAGACAGGTAGGTAGGTAGGTAGGTAGACAGGTAGGAGACAGGTAGGTAGACAGGTAGGCAGGTAGACAGGCAGGCAGGTAGACAGGTAGGTAGACAGGTAGGAGACAGGTAGGTAGACAGGTAGGCAGGTAGACAGGCAGGCAGGTAGACAGGCAGGTAGACAGGTAGGTAGACAGGTAGGTAGACAGGCAGGTAGACAGGCAGGTAGACAGGCAGGTAGACAGGTAGGTAGGTAGGCAGGTGGTTCATCATTAGATTTGTGCAACATGAAGTAATTAGAAGTGCTTATTACAGTCCTGCGACAGACACATATCAGATTTATTTCTTCTTTTTTTAACATTTTGATTGCGGTCAGGATGTAATGAGAATTTCTTTAAAAATATCAAAATGTTTTTGAAGACGATTACCTACCCTACCTTTAAGTCACAAGTTGCATGCACAGGTAAAGTGGATTCACATTTGTACAGTACTTGAGTAAATGTACTTTCCACCTCTGCAAGGCTGCATCGTATTATTTTAACGACATAAAGTGAAGAGAGAAAACCTAAATCCTGGCCATGAATATATGGCTTAGTGGAAGGATTCTATGTGCACTTGTGAGCTCAATTTCAAAGTGCAGGTATTCTTTCTGAGCCTACTGCCATTTTATGTTTGTCATGGCTGCAAATATGTTTGAGGGGAAACTAAACCAGTAAAATATTAAAGAATTTCAACACAATTAACATGCAACATTATGTTTGAATTATTACAGATTCTGCATGAAAGTAGTTTTCTTTAATTTCAGCTTGAATACATGCATGCTTCACATACATATTCAAAATGCTGTAACATCAATACATACATATTTACATCATACATACATATACAGTTAAGTAGCTGACCAGCACATAACCATCCACAGACAACTCCCCTGGTGTTAGTTAAATACCAAGCCATGGGGTGTTTAAACATGCATGTAATGTATCTGCAGTGTTTGGATCATGTATGCATAACCTGCCTCTCTATGACGCCACATCGCTCTTGAACAACGATACTGTATATTTAGCCAACTGTGGTTCTTTTTAAATATGATCATGATAGGATGAAGGACACATACCACGAGTCACAGTTCAATGTATGAATATGATACAGAATACAATGTTACTATATATATACTTACTGTATATTTAATGTTGTGTGTCCTGCATGTTTCAATTTTATGTATAACAACAATATTGCTGTTTACAATTTTATATATTTTGTCGCTTCAAAACAGTTTAGCATGTATTGTGCATATATGTTCTATATATGTTGTTACATTACAGAATCAAATCACATCATAGTAAGGATATATTTCATAACTTGAAATATGTTAATGCAATTTTTAACCTTAACATACATAAAAACTGTTGACAGTGTATTCTGATAAATATCCAAATAAACAGACTTTGTTTCTCAAAAAAACAAGTTGCTGTTTATTGTAAATATCATTGTCTGATCTTGTGAGCATGAAAAACATTGTTTCATTGCTTTCCATTGTATTGGAGTGGAGGCAGATCTCTCACAAACAGATATTTCAAAATAAAACTTAAACTATTTGCATGGGTAAATGCTACATGGAGATAGGTCAGAAACATAAATATTTGTAATTTAGCCTCATACTCTACTACTACTACTCTAGAGAGAGACTACTACTCTACCCTTTAGCAAGGCACTGAACCAAGAGGATAGACACATACCAGAGTTATAAATAAAAGGCAAAGTGCAGCAGCTTGCTCTAGCTGGGGGATCTGGAATGGGGTGCTGACTAATGCTTTCTCTCTCTTCAGAGACGTATTCTCTTCACAATTTCCCGCCGGCCAACAGGAAATGGAGGATTACCAAATATGTTGTACTTCCGGGGGCGCTGCTCTGTAGAGATCAGGGCTCATGCTATTGTTAGTCTTGTTTTCTAGAAGTCTTTATGTTTCAACACAATCTTAAAAAACGCTTTGTGCTGATTGTAGTGTTTGCCATTGCCATTCAGGCCGTCTTAATCCTACAGCAACTGTGATCATCAGCGACATTTGGAATAAGGACCACAACATGTGTGTTCTACAGATACAATAAAATATGACCACTTTAATTTACACCACTGGATCATCTACCGGCCGCGATCAGAGCAACACGCACGTGGCCGCAATGGAGGCGATGGTGTGGGGAGGCTCCAATGAGCAAACCAGTAAAACCGTCATTAATCCTGAGACACGCTAGAAGGACTCGCTTTGTGTCAAGAAAAGGAGGTGTTCATTGAGACGAGCCCCAGACTCTATGCTCGATCTTAAGGGTTACTTGCTTGTACGAGCTGACCGCTCTGAACGTGTCCGGCAAGAGGAACGGAGGGGGGCGTGTATGTGAGCGACGAATGTTGCACACAGTATAAAGTGAGAGACATCGTATGCAGCTCTGACATAGAACTGCTTTGTGTATCCATGAGACCTCATAACTGCCAAGGAAATTTGGCAATATTATCATTGGTGCTGTTTCTGTCCCATCTGTCGGCAATGCAGAACTGCTGCAACTCACACCTGGGGCACAGGTCTTCTTCTTAGGCAACTGTAAATCAGAGACTGTGTTGCCAAGCTTTGAACAATGTGTACGATCCGACACCCGGAATAACAAGATCTTAGTGAAGTCACAGCCGCCTCTTTCCAACTCGACCACAATACCTTACAGCTACTTCCCTTGTATGGAACAGTTTTCAATTCAAGCGAACCTGAACACAAGACTGTTAATGTTTGGACAGATGATTCAATCGAGATACTAAAGGGGCTTTTTAAGTGTACAGATTGGTCCATGTTTCATGCAGTAGAGCTGAATGAGGCTCCTAGTACCATAACTGATTCCATGACATTCGGCATCGACAGTGTGGTAGCCAAGAAGCATGTCATCATCTATCCTAACAATAAACCCTAAATTACAAAAGAAATCACAGACTGAATGAATCGGAAAAAGAAAGCCTTTAAAAACAAAGACAGGGCAGGACTCCCAGTAGTTCAAAAGGAACTTAAACAACTCCTTATGAAAGTAAAAGAACAACAAAGGCAAACAATGGAAGAGAGCTTTCAGACTTCAAACACTAAAAAAAAATTGTGACACAATGAGATCAGGGCCCTGTACTTTGAAGCAGGATTTGGGATTAGCGAGGTAACTCTGGGTTTTCAGTCCTGCGATGGTGGTTCACTTCTTAGAGGGGTAGATCCCCATGGTAACTGATGCTGAACAGCTAACTTTAATCAAATTGAATGAAGATAAGGCTACGCTAATATTAGTACTATACTATTTGTAGAATAAGATGATGGTGGTGGATGCGTTGGATTGTTTCAGACTCGTCTCTTTTTACTAACTCCAGAGCTTTGTAAAGTCCAAAAATCACCATTTATCAAAAAAGATAGATGTAAAATCATTTCCAAATTCACAGCAGATTTTTATCTAACGAAATATTCAGATTCAATCAATCTGAGTGCTAGTGCCATGAATGACATTTATATAACCACAATAACCCAAAATCAGCAAATATTCTCTTATCATATATCCACTTATGTGTCAGCTTGTTGAGCAATGTGTAGCAGTGTGACATGTCGGAGTCGTGTCTTACAGCATCAGACTGGATGCAGTGTTACTTTGCTCCGGGTACTTTAATGTACTCTGTGGGTAAAAATCAGATATGAAAGTACGTCTGCTTAACACATATTATCTTTTACTCTCCCAAGTCTGTTTCACACCGCCGGGTTTGCAGCTAAAAGAATAAGGCTAACATATTTTCACACACGCCATAAGAATACATCTGCAACACATTAACTTAACATTAATAAACATGTAATTATAGTCAGATCTACTCATATCTTAGGTAGTCCAAGTATAATAATTTACACATTCACAGTTTGTGATTTCTTGCCCACTGTGCTTCCGGACACTTGGCAGCTGCGTCTGTGTTACTTCAATCCTGGAATATGTGTTTCATTTTTTCTTATCTGTCTAGTATTATAGTTTTCTCTTCGTTTGTAAAATGCGCCGCTCTGCTCACAGCAGACTTGTCCATGTTTGTGATATGCTGCAAATCTTCCCAACGAGCAAAAGTAAAAAGAGAAGAAAACGAAGTAAAGAAGTAGTACCAGCCGTCTGGTAATTGTCCAGTCTTGATGGAAACATTATTGAGATGAGTAAGGGGAGGAGCCAAAATGCTGCTTTATTTTTCAGGAATACAGTGTCTATGTTATATATATATCATCAGAGAAAGTGGTGCTTAGGTCTTTCTTTGCTGTCAAGACAATTGAATGGTTAACTTCCCTGATCTCAAAAGAGTTGACATCAGAAGCTTTAACGTTTTAGTATTAGTAAGGGGTGAAGTTGATAGCAAGATCTTTATTAACATATTAACAGAAAACATTTTTTTTTCATGTTCAGAGATTATGTCTTCCCTAAATTGAAGTTCATACTCATGGGTGACATTGACTTTAGTTTCATTAGACTACTCAGTATATTACCAATTCCTAGAACTTGAATGTAATATTTAGTTTTTGCAATGCACAGCTCCTGATTTACCGGATTTATCGTCCTCTTGAGAACGGTCGTTAGGGAATAATCTCAGCACTTCATTAACTGGCGTAGTGTGACTTAGTCACGGGCGCTGTATTGTTACCTGTGACTTTTTGCATTGTTGAACAAACTTGTAAACAATACAAATAATTCTGGGCATCAATTGATTCGATTTATTTTGTATAGCCCAAAATCACAAATCACAAATTTCCCCCAGAGGGCTTTACAATCTGTACACATCGGTACAGGAAACACTCCCCAAAAACCCTTAAATGGGGAGAAAAAAAGGAAGAAACCTCAGAGAGCAACAGAGGAGGGAAACTCTATCAGGACAGACGTGTGATAGATGTCATGTGTACAGAATACATCAGTGTAGTACTCCGTTTATTTACCTCTTCGTGTTGTATTACCTTATCCAAACTAACTTTCATTAATTCATTCTCAAACTCCTTGTGATGAATGAAGTTTTACTGTTTTGTGATTGCTGTTTAAATAACAAACTAGACTTTCTTTGTAACATTTCTTGCAATTAGTATCATGTATGATCTGACAAACCACTTCCTCATGATATGTTTATGTGACTTGATAGTGTTTGCAAATATTAAATCTATTAGTGTTTGAGTATTCCTGGTTAGGCAAGTAGGACATTAATCATCTGATAGAAGTCAAAATTCAAAGGTAAATGGACTGTACTTGTATATCGCCTTTCTAGTCTTTCAACTACTTAAAGCGCTTTAACACTACATGAAATCATTCACCCATTCACACCCATTCATACACTGATGACAGGGTCTACTATGTAAGGTGCCAGCTGCCCATCAGGACTATTGGGGGTTAAGAGTCTTGCCCAAGGACACGTTGACATAGACCGCACGACCCGCTCTACTACTAATCCACAGTCGCCCCATAACAATCTTGAACTAAAAAAAAGTGTTTGGCCAGCCAATTGAAGATGAAATATGATGAAGGACAAGCGCCTCGCAGTTTGTGTTTGAAGTCATTAAATAATTCCTCTAGATTCAGGAACTCCGAGCGGCCTTGATGTACATATCCTGTATGTGAATCAACTCTCTCTCCTTCTTGCAAGAATAAATGTCCTGTGATTCATGATTTTCCATCGGTCTCGCGTGAATTTTTCCAGCAAACCTCTTTAGACTTCTTTGATATACTGTCCTGTACTTCTGCCCCCTTGTGCTTTGAGCTACATGCTAACACCAGCAGGCTCTCAATGACAATGTTGATTTCATTTTCATCTTCAGCTCTGCGACTTTACTTGCTAAATCTAAAAAGTATACCTGGCTGCGTTTGCAACATTTTTAGTATCTGTAATAAATGAAACTTATAGTTATATAATTATATATGCATTTGATTAATTGCGCTGACATTCTTTCACGTTACTCCAGAATAAAAGATTATGAAATTAATTAAGAAATTCATTTTAGGGTCAGAATATGTTTGGGTGGCCATTGAAAGATATTGAGCAACATTAGGTTAGTAATGCTCTTAAAGGCACCCAGAGCCTTCTATGTGTTGTATACGTCATCTATGGGGGCCAAGTGGAGCTAATTCTGGACACAGTGTCCATTGATTATGTAATACTCTAGTTACTCTACTCACAGTTTGAGCTTTTTATGTAATCATTAAATAATCTCTAAAATCATCTACGGAGGATTTTGAGTTATAGAAACAGAAAAAAAAGCCTGGAGAGTTAAGACTGAGAATGTATTAGTTAAATAACGAGCACATCCAATAGTCATCAGGAGATGGAGTTTGCTCAGGTGTCATCATGTGACCTAGTCGTGTGGAATATGATCACATGATGACAGGTGTGGGTGTGGATTTATATATATAGATATATATATATATAACATGTCCACATTAATCTGGTAAAAGGGATTGTAAAAGACATCGTAAATGTGCCATCATATTTTCACCTCAGACTGATGGACTTGTCTAGTGAGGGTTGGTGATGTCCCCCTGTGATCACACCTCCTGAAGGTCAGTATACACGTCCAGTACACGGGTTACTATGAAGATCTATGTCTATTCTGCCAGTCCATGTTGAGATCATTAACATGTACTATGTATCAGCCCTGATCAAATTATAGTTTCATACTAAGTTGTAAAATATATATCTATATTTAAAAACAATATTCCCCTTAATAGACGTCACATGTGTATATTTTTCTGTATAAAAAGGCTCTGGCCAAAAATACAGAGATCAAAAAGACTTCAAGGACAGACTCATCCACACAGAAGACTTGGCTTAGAGTCTGTATGAAATATACAACACAGGCCGACGAGAGGCACATTACTATTGATTTCATCAGCAGCATCTTGCACATGCATATATACAGTACATGAACAGCGAGCCAGCAACAAGGCTCTTGCCATCACACTGTTGCAACATTTATACCTCTCTAACATGGGCATACAGCCTTAACAGTCAACAGACAACCAGCAGCCTGCACTCTACGGAAATATTCATCGAAAATAGACATTATATTAAATGATACAACTGCAGACGTTCAGCGGTTTTATTCCTCATTTACCTTCTGCAGCTTTAGACCTTAAGAAGTCTGAATGTATGCTGAATAACACACAATGACCTGCTGTCAAACTGAATGTTTAAAATGGAAATCCATTAGCACTGTGATGCATTCAAAGAATCCTGTGATAAAAACTGTGCCACCTTTTCATTGTAACAGCCAGGCTGATTAGTATGTTATTATTGGAGATATAGTTTGGTCTTGGATTGGATTTGTTTTGACATGTTGGGAATTCTTATGCTTGATGCTCAATGATTTCTCCCTCTTATTATCTCACTGCTCATGTTCAATTTTGAAGAGGCGGCTCAAAAAGAGGAAGAAATCCAAAATGGTCCTGAGGGATGAAAGCTGGTCTAGCAGTTTCCCAGCAAACAAGCCCCTGTGGGGCCGCGGTTGTTTTGTTGGAAGCGTGGACGAAAGCAAACTAACACTAAACCCACAGGACCCATTGCACAGCCCACAGCATCAGCCTGATTATTGGTCCATTGTGGGATTGTGTGTGCAGGCCTCACTGAGGTACACAAAGCCTTAAAGACCAGTTATGCTTGTTATGTCAAGATCACAAAGGAAATTATTCTGCAAGCACCAAAAAAACATGAATGTAATCATTTCAAACCAATTCAAAGTACACCTTACGTTTGGTCAAATAAATGAATAAAATAAGTCTTTATTCACATGGTATATTACAACTTTGCTGTATATTGTAGCTTTGGTCTTTATTGGTTAAGATACTATTGTTACAGATAGTTGGTGACCAAAGTAACCACAACAAAGCTGAGGCAAGCTGTTAGCAGCGTACGCATTATCAAAACCACTTTACTGAAATAACACAGCAGTGGTAAAGAAATGGCTCTGTAAATTGTAATGGATCGGTCTATCTCAAGGACCAGGTCCTACCACAAGAGGACGCAGAACACAGATACATTCATGGCAATATTGAATACAGGAGAGAGAAAGAGGCAGTGATGTCAGGGATAATATTACCATCACCCACCGACCCAATCAGCACAGTCCCACCCTCAACAATACACTTTAATCAAGCCCCCAACCCGCCAGCACCGGCATCCTTTATGCATTATAGTAGCCAGATTGTGAGGACTGAGGTCTGAGACACGGACAGAGACGGGCAGACTGGAGGGAATGTTTTTGAGTGTGTGCGTGTGTGTGTGTGTGTGTGTGTGTGTGTGTGTGTGTGCTATCTAACACTCACATTCCTACTGAGCTACATTTTTCACAGAGTTCTTCATCCTCTCTTTATTCTTTTCATGCACTCTTCTACCAGAAAGTGAAGTCCAATGACGCCAACTATAATAATTACAATATTTGTACAGGTTCCTAGAGACCTTTCTTAATCATCAAATAACACTATAAAGACGTTGGAGGTGCATGAGATATCAAACATGATGAGATCAGCTAGATTCCAGCTGCACAGTGGTAATGAGCAGACTGGAATCATAATGATCACACTGGAAGAGGTACCAGTTAGACTGCTCAGACTGCTCAGGTCCAACACCAGAGCCCCTAAGCTCAGGACCTGCCATGCAAAGTCATTGTCCTCTTAAATGTCTGCTGATGTATGTTGTATGTCTTTGTGTTTGCATGACATAAAATGTTTTCTACACCATGGAAATGTTTCTCTCTTAATATTAACAATTCTTTCTGCAGTCTCGGTGAGCCTCATGGGGAGCACTTGACTGCTCTGACATCCATAATCCCCCAAAGCACTGCTGTACCAACTGTTAGGCAATGCTGACTTGGTAATGTGGGAATCTCAAGAGAATTCCTGCAGTCAATGCAGCATCACACAGAGTCCAGTGATGTTGGGTTACTGTATCCCAAAAGAGCCTTGAAAACAACAACGCCCATTTTATATATACATACTGTATATATATAGGGCATTGTGCTTAATTGGGCAGACTGTCAGAGGTCTTATTAAAAATGGAAGTACCTTGACTCTGACGTGTAACATTGCTACAGTCTAAAGGCCATAACACACTGAAAGTGATAAATGACTCGCATCAATTTCTGCTCCTTCATCAAACTACAGGCATCGGATTTGAAATGCCAACACACAGAAGCAGCAGTGTTTCACGAAAAAGTTGCTATACAGGCAACATTTGTGTATTTTACAGATACTCCATTACAGCTCATTTCTGTAATGATTGATATATGAATGAGAGTTTTAATAAATGTATATGTAAAGATGTATCACTGAGTTATTGGGACTACAAAGAAACTGGCACAGTGGTGTTTACAGAGTGAAGCTTCTCTTACCTCAGAAACTATCTTTGGCTGAGTACAGACACCTCCCTGCAGAGAGACAGACTACCTTAAGTAGTGAGGAGACATCTTAACCAGTGAAAGCGACAGCAATCGTTCCTTTAATGAAAACCCTGAGCTTTTTTATTCCTTTTGGCTCTTTCCAAACAGGTAGTGAGGCTGCAGACAGAGGAGCTTTGGCTGCTGGGTCCTCATTAGACGCTCCAAACTCTAAACAAGATCCGAGTAGAGGCGTCAAAGCAGTTTGATGCCTTTTGCAATGCTGTTGGTGCCTTCAGCCGCTTACAACAACAACAAGAGTACTTCAAGAGTGTTTTTTCGGTCTTAGTGTTAGGAGTCATTGCCCTTGAACAAGACACAACCATGAGAACTGACTGCAGGCACCGTCTTTGATGGATGCCCATTTCTAAAAAGGTGAAGATGAAGTTGTTTGGTAATCCCAATAAAACAATATCACATTTAACTAAATTTGACTGAGGTCAAAGGAAATCTGTGACGCTCTGCTCCCTTTCTCTTCATCTCCCTCTTGCCCCCTTGTTTTCATTTGGTCATTCCACTGGTTTGCTCCTAGTGTGTGTGTGTATGTGTGTGTGTAAAAGAGAGAGTTTTAGACCCCCCAACACATCATAGCGTTGCCAATCCAGACTTCACAGTGCAGGCCAGCAGCGCTTACTTTAGTGAGTATGGTTGTGCATGCAAGTGTGTGTACTGTGTGTGTGTGTGTGTGTGTGTGTGTGTGTGTGTGTGTGTGTGTGTGTGTGTGTGTGTGTGTGTGTGTGTGTGTGTGTGTGTGTACTAGCAGCATTAGCTATTCTATTTGACACATTCACACTGTAATGGAGCTTCTCTTTCTGGCATCAGTCTGTCTCTCCAGCTCCATACTCCATCTTGCTTTATACGTTTTTTTTCTCTTGCCCCTTTATTTTGCTCTCGTTCCACAAGGTGGCACGACACTAAATGGTATGAATCCTCAGTTTGAAATCACCCATCACTACCACACACACACATAAATCTTTGAATGTTGTTTTGAATGGGGTTCATCTATCTCAGGGGTCGCCAATAGGCGGACCGCGGTCCGGATCCGGACCCAGACGCTGTCCTATCTGGACCCGGACGTATAATTGATGGATAATTGAGAATTGTACATTTTGGCGGAGCGCTTCTGTTTTAACCTGCGCAGCTTTTCTGGCCATTACGGCATTCATTCAGCAGTTCAGGAAACACACCGACCAATTACATACATTGTAAATAATCTCACGTGACGCTACTCAGCCAATCGAATGTTTATTCCAAAATGCATCGTGAGTCGAGTGAGATTACGCAGACAGGCGGGAGACGGAGCGAGAGCAGTGAGAGAGAAGCAGTGAGAGAAGTGAGTAAATCGGAGAATCAAGTTAACATGGCGTGCTCTAAAAAGAGAAAAGTGGACCTCGAAAACAGAGCTTTAACAAAGAATGGACGGACTCGTATTTGTTCATGGTCCGTGTACGCTTTAGTCATCTGTTTTACCGTCCATTCGATAAAACGAAAATACGGAAATACCATGGTATTCTCGTTTCAAACCAAAAAACGGGAAAACGGAAATGGGCGGTCGTATTTCCGTTTTTGGTTCTGAATTCAAAAACGGAAAAAACACAGAACCAAAGTCAAATAACAAGCCGTATTTCGCTTTTGCAAATCCCTTTTTGTTTTTTCCGTTAAAACGAGACGCAGAGCACAACAGGTAACCCGGAAAGAAGAATATTTCAAAATAAAAGTGAAGGCAATATAATGACTGTATGCAAGAAATTAATAAATAAATAACTCTGGGCCGATGGGAGTGTGTTAGCAACAGTAGTTGACTCCATGCAGTTTAATATTCATGTATCTATAACCTCCTGGTCCATATACAGTAGAAAACTAATCATTCTCAATTCATTGGTTAAAGCAGTTTAGTCTTATCTTTTCTGACAGACTTGTTCTTTTAAATGAACACTTTCTTCCCGATGAAGGTTTCTGTCTGGCTTTTATTGAACAGGACGTCCCTCTAACAATTACTATACTTGCAGTTTCTGCACTTACAACCTGTTTACTACTCTGACAATTATCAGAGTAAGTTGAACCCAAAATGAATTAATTAACTTGTCTTTTCCATTCAGTACAACATAGAAGCACATATGACTACATATTGATAAATGATAGAAAAACACATTAAGGCTATCATCATTAAATTTACACTAAATATATGAGATTACATGTAAAGAATATATCGATATCTGAGATCAAAACACTCTTAGCTCAATATAAGGAAAGAAATCATCAAAGAGAATGAAACTTAAATGAGGATAAATCATATTAATAAAAAGTCGTATTAGGGGTTCCGTGTGTAACGGGTTCCACGCGTAACGGATTCCACAGGGTCCACAAGTAAAGGGTTCCACGCGTAACGGATTCCTTGTGTAACGGGTTCTGCGCAGAACGGATTCCTTGCGTAACGGGTTCCGCGCGTAATGGATTCCTTGCGTAACTGGATCCGCGCGTAACAGGTTCCGTGTGTAACGGATTCCTTGCGTAACTGGATCCGCGTGTAACGGGTTCCGTGTGTAACGGATTCCTTGCGTAACGGGTTCTGCACGTAACGGATTCCTTGCGTAACGGGTTCTGCGCGTAACGGGTTCCACACGTAACGGGTTCCGCGCATAACGGATTCCTTGTGTAACGGGTTCTGCGTGTAACGGATTCCTTGCGTAACAGGTTCTGCGCGTAACGGATTCCTTGCGTAACGGGTTCCTTGCGTAAAGTGTTCTGCACGTAACGGATTCCTTGCGTAACGGGTTCCGTGCGTAAAGGGTTCTGTGCGTAACGGATTCCTTGCATAACGGGTTCCTCGCATAACGAGTTCTGCGTGTAACGGGTTCCGCGCGTAACGGATTCCTTGTGTAACGGGTTCTGCGCAGAACGGATTCCTTGCATAACGGGTTTCATGTGTGTAATGGATTCCTTGCGTAACGGGTTCTGCGCGTAACGGATTCCTTGTGTAACGGGTTCCGCGCGTAATGGATTCCTTGCGTAACTGGATCCGCGCGTAACGGGTTCCGTGTGTAACGGATTCCTTGCGTAATGGGTGCTGCACGTAACGGATTCCTTGCGTAACGGGTTCTGCGCGTAACGGGTTCCACGCGTAACGGGTTCCGGGCATAACGGATTCCTTGCGTAACGGGTTCCGCGCGTAACGGATTCCTTGCGTAACTGGTTCTGCGCGTAACGGATTCCTTGCGTAACGGATTCCTTGCGTAACGGGTTCCGTGCGTCACGGATTCCTTGCGTAACGGATTCCTTGCGTAACGGGTTCCGCGTGTAACAGATTCCTTGCGTAACGGGTTCCGTGTGTAACGGATTCCTTGCGTAACGGGTTCTGTGCATAACAGATTCCTCGTGTAACGGGTTCTGCGCGTAACGGGTTCCGCGCGTAACGGATTCCTTTCGTAACGGATTCCTTGCGTAACGGGTTCCGCGCGTAACGGGTTCTGCGCGTAACGGATTCCTTGCGTAACAGGTTCCTTGCGTAACGGGTTCCGTGTGTAACGGATTCCTTGCGTAACGGGTTCTGTGCGTAACAGATTCCTTGCGTAACGGGTTCTGCGCGTAACGGGTTCCGCGCATAACGGATTTCTTGCGTAATGGGTTCCGCGCGTAACGGATTCCTTGCGTAACGGGTTCTGCGCGTAACGGATTCGTTGCGTAACGGGTTCCGCGCGTAACGGGTTCCGCGCGTAACGGGTTCCGCGCGTAACGGGTTCCGCGCGTAACGGGTTCCTCGTGTAACGGGTTCCTCGCGTAACGGATTCCTTGTGTAACGGGTTCTGCGCGTAACGGATTCCTTGCGTAACGGGTTCCGTGTGTAACGGATTCCTTGCGTAACGTGTTCTGCGCGTAACGGGTTCCGCGCGTAACTGATTCCTTGCGTAACGGGTTCTGCGCGTAACGGATTCTTTGCGTAACGGGTTCCGCGCGTAACGGATTCCTTGCGTAACGGGTTCCACGCGTAACGGGTTTCACGCATAACGGATTCCTTGCGTAACGGGTTCCTTGCGTAACGGGTTCCGCACGTAACGGATTCCTTGCGTAACGGGTTCCGTGCGTAACGGATTACGTGCGTAACGGATTCCTTGCGTAACGGATTCCTTGCGTAACGGGTTCCGCGCGTAACAGATTCCATGCGTAATGGATTCCTTGCGTAACGGGTTCCGCACGTAACGGATTCCTTGCGTAACGGGTTCCGTGCGTCACGGATTCCTTGCGTAACGGATTCCTTGCGTAACGGGTTCCGCGTGTAACAGATTCCTTGCGTAACGGGTTCCGTGCGTAACGGATTCCTTGCGTAACGGGTTCCTTGTGTAACAGGTTCCTCGCGTAACGGATTCCTTGTGTAACGGGTTCCGCGCGTAACGGATTCCTTTCGTAACGGATTCCTTTCGTAACGGATTCCTTTCGTAACGGATTCCTTGCGTAACGGGTTCCGCGAGTAACGGGTTCCGTGTGTAACGGATTCCTTGCATAACGGGTTCTGCGCGTAACGGATTCCTTGCGTAACTGGTTCTGCGCGTAACGGGTTCTGCGCATAACGGATTCCTTGCGTAACGGGTTGCGCGCGTAACGGATTCCTTGCGTAATGGGTTCCGCGCGTAACAGGTTCAGTGTGTAACGGATTCCTTGCGTAACGGGTTCTGTGCGTAACAGATTCCTTGCGTAACGGGTTCTGCGCGTAACGGGTTCCGCGCATAACGGATTCCTTGCGTAACGGGTTCTGCGCGTAATGGATTCGTTGTGTAACGGGTTCCGCGCGTAACGGATTCCTTGCGTAACGGGTTCCACGCGTAACGGCTTTCACGCATAACGGATTCCTTGCGTAACGGGTTCCGCACGTAACGGATTCCTTGCGTAACGGGTTCCGTGCGTAACGGATTACTTGCGTAACAGATTCCTTGCGTAACGGGTTCCGCGCGTAACAGATTCCTTGCGTAGCGGGTTCCGTGCGTAACGGATTCCTTGCGTAACGGGTTCCTCGTGTAACGGGTTCTGCGCGTAACGGATTCCTTTCGTAACGGATTCATTGCGTAACGGGTTCCGCGTGTAATGGGTTCCGTGTGTAACGGATTCCTTGCGTAACGGATTCCTTTCGTAACGGATTCCTTGCGTAACAGGTTCCGCGCGTAACGGGTTCCGTGTGTAACGGATTCCTTGCGTAACGGGTTCTGCGCGTAACGGATTCCTTTCATAACAGATTCCTTGCGTAACGGGTTCCGCGCGTAACGGGTTCCGTGTGTACCGGATTCCTTGCGTAACGGGTTCTGCGCGTAACGGATTCCTTGCGTAACGGGTTCTGCGCGTAACGGGTTCCGCGCATAACGGATTATTTGCGTAACGGGTTCCGCGCGTAACGGATTCCTTGCGTAACGGGTTCTGCGCGTAACAGATTCTTTGCGTAACGGGTTCCGCGCGTAACGGATTCCTTGCGTAACGGGTTCCACGCGTAACGGGTTTCACGCATAACGGATTCCTTGCGTAACGGGTTCCTTGCGTAACGGATTCCTTGCGTAACGGGTTCCGCGCGTAACGGGTTCCGTGCGTAACGGATTCCTTGCGTAACGGGTTCTGCGCGTAACGGGTTCCGCGCATAACGGATTCCTTGCGTAACGGGTTCTGCGCGTAACGGATTCCTTGCGTAACGGGTTTTGCGCATAACGGGTTACACGCGTAACGGGTTCCGCGCATAACGGATTCCTTGCGTAACGGGTTCTGCGCGTAACGAATTCCTTGCGTAACGGGTTCCGCGCTTAACGGATTCTTTGCGTAACGGGTTCCACGCGTAACGGATTCCTTGCGTAACGGGTTCCACGCATAACGGGTTTCACGCATAACGGATTCCTTGCGTAACAGGTTTCACGCGCGTAACGGATTCCTTGCGTAACGGATTCCTTGCGTAACGGGTTCCTTGCGTAACGGGTTCTGCGCGTAACGGGTTCTGCGCGTAACGGGTTCTGCGCGTAATGGGTTCTGCGCGTAACGGATTCCTTGCGTAACGGGTTCCGCGCGTAACGGATTCCTTGCGTAACGGGTTCCGCGCGTAACGGATTCCTTGCGTAACGGGTTCCGCGCGTAACGGATTCCGCGCGTAACGGGTTCCGCTCGTAACGGATTCCTTGCGTAACGGGTTTCACGCGTAACGGATTCCTTGCGTAACGGGTTCCTTGCGTAACGGGTTCCTTGCGTAACAGGTTCCTTGCGTAACAGGTTCTGCGCGTAACGGATTCCTTGCGTAACGGGTTCCGCGCGTAACGGATTCCTTGCGTAACGGGTTCCGCACGTAACGGATTCCTTGCGTAACGGCTTTCACGCATAACGGATTCCTTGCGTAACGGGTTCCTTGCGTAACGGGTTCCGCACGTAACGGATTCCTTGCGTAACGGGTTCCGCGCGTAACAGATTCCTCGCGTAACGGGTTCCGCGCGTAACGGATTCCTTTCGTAACGGATTCCTTGCGTAACAGGTTCCGCGCGTAACGGGTTCCGTGTGTAACGGATTCCTTGCGTAACGGGTTCTGCGCGTAACGGATTCCTTTCATAACAGATTCCTTGCGTAATGGGTTCCGCGCGTAACGGGTTCCGTGTGTACCGGATTCCTTGCGTAACGGGTTCTGCGCGTAACGGATTCCTTGCGTAACGGGTTCCGCACGTAACGGATTCCTTGCGTAACGGCTTTCACGCATAACGGATTCCTTGCGTAATGGGTTCCTTGCGTAACGGGTTCCGCACGTAACGGATTCCTTGCGTAACGGGTTCCGTGCGTAACGGATTCCTTGCGTAACGGATTCCTTGCGTAACGGGTTCCGCGCGTAACAGATTCCTCGCGTAACGGGTTCCGCGCGTAACGGATTCCTTTCGTAACGGATTCCTTGCGTAACAGGTTCCGCGCGTAACGGGTTCCATGTGTAACGGATTCCTTGCGTAACGGGTTCTGCGCGTAACGGATTCCTTTCATAACAGATTCCTTGCGTAATGGGTTCCGCGCGTAACGGGTTCCGTGTGTACCGGATTCCTTGCGTAACGGGTTCTGCGCGTAACGGATTCCTTGCGTAACGGGTTCTGCGCGTAACGGGTTCCGCGCATAACAGATTATTTGCGTAACGGGTTCCGCGCGTAACGGATTCCTTGCGTAACGGGTTCCTTGCGTAACGGATTCTTTGCGTAACGGGTTCCGCGCGTAACGGATTCCTTGCGTAACGGGTTCCACGCGTAACGGGTTTCACGCATAACGGATTCCTTGCGTAACGGGTTCCTTGCGTAACGGATTCCTTGCGTAACGGGTTCCTTGCGTAACGGGTTCCGCGCATAACGGATTCCTTGCGTAACGGGTTCTGCGCGTAACGGATTCCTTGCGTAACGGGTTCTGCGCATAACGGGTTACACGCGTAACGGGTTCCGCGCATAACGGATTCCTTGCGTAACGGGTTCTGCGCGTAACGAATTCCTTGCGTAACGGGTTCCGCGCTTAACAGATTCTTTGCGTAACGGGTTCCACGCGTAACGGATTCCTTGCGTAACGGGTTCCACGCATAACGGGTCTCACGCATAACGGATTCCTTGCGTAACAGGTTTCACGCGCGTAACGGATTCCTTGCGTAACGGGTTCCTTGCGTAACGGGTTCCGCGCATAACGGATTCCTTGCGTAACGGGTTCTGCGCGTAACGGATTCCTTGCGTAACGGGTTCTGCGCATAACGGGTTACACGCGTAACGGGTTCCACGCATAACGGGTCTCACGCATAACGGATTCCTTGCGTAACGGGTTCCGCGCTTAACGGATTCTTTGCGTAACGGGTTCCACGCGTAACGGATTCCTTGCGTAACGGGTTCCACGCATAACGGGTCTCACGCATAACGGATTCCTTGCGTAACAGGTTTCACGCGCGTAACGGATTCCTTGCGTAACGGATTCCTTGCGTAACGGGTTCCTTGCGTAACGGGTTCTGCGCGTAACGGGTTCTGCGCGTAACGGGTTCTGCGCGTAACGGATTCCTTGCGTAACGGGTTCCGCGCGTAACGGATTCCTTGCGTAACGGGTTCCGCGCGTAACGGATTCCTTGCGTAACGGGTTCCGCGCGTAACGGATTCCGCGCGTAACGGGTTCCGCTCGTAACGGATTCCTTGCGTAACGGGTTTCACGCGTAACGGATTCCTTGCGTAACGGGTTCCTTGCGTAACGGGTTCCTTGCGTAACGGGTTCCTTGCGTAACGGGTTCCTTGCGTAACGGATTCCTTGTGTAACAGGTTCCGCGCGTAACGGATTCCTTGCGTAACGGGTTTCGCGCGTAACGGATTCCTTGCGTAACAGGTTCCTTGCGTAACAGGTTCTGCGCGTAACGGATTCCTTGCGTAACGGGTTCCGCGCAACGGATTCCTTGCGTAACAGGTTCCGCGCGTAACGGATTCCTTGCGTAACGGGTTTCGCGCGTAACGGATTCCTTGCGTAACGGGTTCCGCGCGTAACGGGTTCCACGCGTAACAGTTTGATGTTTATCGTTAATTTACATTAGTTGTATACATCATGTATTTACTTGTTATATGTGTGTCATTTAAGAACTAAACATACCTACATGAAAGAGTGAGCATGTGTTGATCACGAGGCAATAAATAATGAAAATTGAAAAAATAAAGACGTTTGGTTTATTCTTGTTGAACATTAAGCCTAATTTAACTACCTCATTGGTTTATTTGTCACACTTAAATCCTGAATTGAATGGTTAAACAGAAGAGGTCAAAGGGCCGAGATGAGAAGATATAATGTTGGTTAAATGCTGTGGTCCAAATAAAATGACTTCAGTTTTATTGCCATTGAGTTACAGAGAGTTTGACTCGAGAATATTTTCATTTTTCTTCCCTAATCTCACAAAACAAGAGCAAAAACCAGATGAATTGGTTCTCTTTTCTTCTTTGCTACCATGTTACCTGTCTCGTGACCCCACAGATTGATCTCTGGAGCTGTGGGTGGATGCAGACCGTCAGGCTGAATTGAGTTGGGAACCAGTGCAACAGACTACCAGCTCTTTAGCATGTTGGACACACCAGCATGGCACTGTCTCGTAAAATTAAGTTCCCATCCAATAACACTGGTCTGCAGAAGACTGCTTTGGGAGGAGGGCTGTTTAAAACTGTTTAAAACTGCGACCGTAATTTCGACCGAGATTTTCTCAATCTGGACCTTTTGGAATTTTAATTGAAGACCCCTGATCTATCTTATTGGCCTCTCATTGCCACACTATGGCCATCAATCTAATAGTTGTTGAGAGGTTTCAATCTGCAGCAGAGTGGTGGAACAAACAACCGACCGACCAACACAGCATGGCTAAAAACATGAATGAAATAGCACATAGCAGTGTTTCATAATGTGAATAACCACAATTTGAAGTTAGTAGCTAGTTCCCCATTCAGCCAGTGGCATGCTTCTTGCAGCAGGGTCCGCAAACACAGGACTCATCTCTTTCCTGGTTGATGACTGGCTCATTGGTGTGGGAACCCCAAACCCACCTCCTTGTCTACTTCCTTCCAAAACACACTGATAATCCCATAATCAACACATTGATAAAAATCTGAAAAAGATAATCAAGTAGAAAACAGCTCTGTCTCTGCCTTGCCATATGCCTGCTGTCTATCGGCCCATAGCAGGAGATCCTAGCTCACGGAGTACATACACACACATTGCGCATACAGTGCACACACAGAAAATGAAGCAGCATGCTGGAGGCCACATTTCTTTTTGGGCCTCATAGTCTTCGTATTCCAGCCTCTGTTCCCTCTTCTCCTGACCTTTCGCCACTTTTAGACTTTTGCCTACTTACCTGTTCCATGTTGCTGATGCTTTTCCTGCTAACCTTGTCCCACATCCCCTGCACTCCTCAGTTCTCCAGTGTGCTCATGCAGTTTTTAAGTGTCTGGTTAATTAGCTGCTATGTTCTCTGCACATGTTTCTCGTCATGCTGTAGCTCTCTCAACCCCTTCCAGTTTGACATTGACCACAGGCCTGCCTCCCTGTGAGGGTAACACAAGACAATGGGCCTCATGCGACAGATTGGCTGAAGAACCAATCATTGAAGAGAATTTGTGGCATTCATCGGCCTCCTTGTAATTAGGATATTCTCTTAGGTATGAACAAAATTCACAAAAAGGCAAACCCCCATCATACCAGGGCAAAAACACTTGTTTGACCAACGAATTATAATAACGTCAACTGAATGCATTTGGAATTGAAATATACCAAAATAAACTAGATCAAATAAGTAACTAAAGTAATCCGTGTGTTTCTCTCCTTACCAGATGTTGGCTGTGATGCAGTTTGTAAACTGAAAAGAGGGCAAAGAAAAAGAGATTGAGCTATTTTTATGTGCAGGTGTTTCCCTGTGGAAAGGGGTCTCTACACAAATGACATGGAAACACTTGAAATTGAAAAGGCTTAATTCAGCTTAGTCCCAGGCTCAACACTGAGTGCCTTCACACCAGCTTCTTCCACACCTCGTTCACCAGAAATGTCGCTTCGGGTTAGGCTAATTAAGCACAATGCTATTTAAAAAGCCACTATTCAAACATGTACTGCTCTATCCCTTCATCCTCTAGAGCCATTTCAACAGGATACACTTAATGCTATTAAAGTGTGCTTTGTGATTAACATCAGTAACAATTACAGAAGTTCTTTTCCTCAACTAGATTCCCTCAGTGTCACTTCCCCTGGAGCTGACCTTATCTGCACTGTTGTGATGAAATATAATTTTCTGTCTCCATCAGTGCATATTTCTGTCTGTTTGCACATTGTACAGAGAAGGTCCCCCACATCTAGATGAGAACATTTGAATCCAGTGAGACAATGTGTTTTGCAGCAGCTCAATAACATTCAGTAAAATAGGTCAGGTTTCAGACATCATTCTAGTTGCTACAGTACGCAAACTATCTAATATAGGAAGAGTGTAGCATACTGTATATATAGCATATTGTAAATTCTCAAGTCAGTCAGTTAAGATGGTATTCAAATACATGGCGAACACGAACCAATAGAGTGCATGAACAATGTGGCAGAATGTCCACAGCATCACTTTGTAAAGAAATACTCTCTTCCTGTCTTTATCATTTCCATTTCAGTGAGGTTACCATCAATGTAACGCAACATGTCTGATGTGCGGATGGATCTGATGCACAGTTCACTGAACAGACTAGTTGTCCTCTCTAGCTTTGAACAGTTGGCATGAATCCTCCTCTGCCTCTTGTCAACCCCCTTGCCCCTAATTCCTCTATCGCCCCTCTGCATCCTCCCGCTCTCTCCAACTTTACATCCCTCTGTGTCCATTTTGATGCCAGCTCACAGGGAATGTGCCAGCTACAACATCTGGGGCTGACACATACACAGCCATTCAGACACACATCCACAGCCACACAGTCAATACAACATGGCAACTGCAGTATCCTGAAACTAGGTCATGCCAGGGTAGAAAGAACTACAGGTTGTAAAGGATGCTAGTGGCACTGTTACAGCTTCATTAGGATGGTCTATTACTTTAACATGCAGACCCCCACCAGCAACAAATTAAAAAACATTCTGCACTTCCTTTGAATACATTCTCTTATATGTCCCCAGAGGACCCTGTTTACTAGCTCATGCAAACACATACGTCACTCACTAAACTCCAATTAATATGCAGACTATTTCCTTGTTTTATTGATTGTTCCTTTTGTCAATACAAATATTAGAAAATAATGAAAGATACCTTTCATTTCTGTGATCTCAAGGACACTCTTTCAGATATCTTCTTGTCGTTTGTCTGGCCAACTAAACCACTTAAATCCTTTCACTGGAGAATCACCAAATGGGACTGAAAAATGTCAAAACTGTTACAGTCCAATCGTGTACCCATCTCTCATGAATGCAAACACTTGACGTGTCCCCCCTTAATGATTGCAATACCTGCCAGTAGAACAATATATATATACCTTCATTATACTGCTGAACTGATCGTGTCGGCTACTCTGTCTGCATTTGGGTCCCCTTATTGTCTGTATTCACCGTCTGTGACACAAACAAATGTGCATCCTTCAATGAAAATATATAAGATGTTTGTGTAACTGGGGAAATTGACTGATGGGAAAACCACCTCAGTTCAAGAAAACATACTCAAGAAAAGAGAAGCAGACAACTGCAGAATCTAGTGCAAGCTCACAAAGTCGTATGTGAAACCCAAGAACAAAGAAACACTGATAATTGTTTTGGATCAGATTCAATCAGATGAATATATATATCGAAAGGTCAAGGAAAAAGTATCCAAACAGAGTACTGCCTGAGGTGACAGTTATAGTTGGAAGCTGCAATATCTCAGGGCTATACATCACAAACATCAGAGAAGCTTCAGGAACCTGTTTGATCCGGTGGGAGACACTTTAAAGGTAATCTGTAATAATCCAAATGAAATTCAGATTACCCAGAATTATTCATAAAGTTTGCAGGTACAGGAACTGACAGTCACTATAGCAAACAAAAACTAATGTTTTCTGATGCCGTTAAAGGTTTTCAGCAGCAGATCTTCCACTAAGTCATTTCTATCCCTCTCTCCCTTTGCCGCTTAATTCAATTCAATTCTAACTAACTCTTGTTAGTTTCTCAAGATTAGAAACCCTGCCGTTAATAAGACATGTTATATTCAAAATCAGGTTTCAGTATCAGGAAACCAGCAATATGCAATAATATAATTTATGATTGAGCTTCAAATCACGATACACAGTTATAGCGGAAGAGCTAACACTAAAAAATACAACGGATTTGTGCCATTGTGTTTCTTTTCTTGAGGAAAAAGAGAAAAGTGTGTAATGACACAAGTTTGTTTAAGCTGGAGAAGTGTCATGGATGTAAGTAATATAGAGTTTAAATATGGAGGATGTAAGTAATATAGAGTTTAAATATGGAGGATGTAAGTAATATAGAGTTTAAATACGGAGGATGTAAGTAATATATAGTTTAAATATGGAGGATGTAAGTAATATACAGTTTAAATACGGAGGATGTAAGTAATATACAGTTTAAATATGGAGGATGTAAGTAATATACAGTTTAAATATGGAGGATGTAAGTAATATACAGTTTAAATAAGGAGGATGTAAGTAATATATAGTTTAAATACGGAGGATGTAAGTAATATACAGTTTAAATACGGAGGATGTAAGTAATATACAGTTTAAATACGGAGGATGTAAGTAATATACAGTTTAAATATGGAGGATGTAAGTAATATACAGTTTAAATACGGAGGATGTAAGTAATATACAGTTTAAATATGGAGGCTTCTGCCAGTTATTACCATCCAGCAGCCTGCAGACTGATGCCCATGAACTGCATCACATCTGCAGTGTTTCAAGTGCTGAACAGTGGGAACATTTTGCTGCTGACCTCCCTCACACTAACAGCAACAATGTGGACCTTTGTGAATGAAATGTTTTCCATGGATGTTGCTGTCCAATTAACTATAACTATAGAGTGTAATATTCTATTATTAACTTCTACACTGAAAGAGAGTATGTTATTACTGAAGCCAAAGCTGCGGTCCATGGAGGGTATAGCTTCATTTTCATGTATTCTTCCTTACAGCAGGCCAGCAGCATGTCCAATGGATTGTGACTGTAAACACAGACGATACGTTGCACTGCAGCCAAATTCACTCCGTTTATCCTAAACATCTTTGAGTAATACAAAATTGTAGTTTGAATAGAATAGGCTGATATATGCAGCTAGAATGACGTCTTCGCTTCTTTATAGCCACAGACGATGAGGAAGAAGATTATTCTGTTGCGGTTTGAGAAGTTACGATGGATGTTCTCCGACTTCTTTGACACTCTGAAAACGTGTCACTTATCAAATTCCGAGTAACCATCGCAATCCTACGAAGACCACAGCCTCCACTCTGTGCGGAGGAGATAACTGCAACATTTTTACGGCCACTTTTCAGGCTCACGAGAGGGACACGAAAGAGAAGATCTTTCAGGAAATGTGTCTATTTGCTTTCCTGTCAAGAGTTATATGTGAGTTAAATGTTGAAAGTTAAACGAGAAGATCAATACCAAATGCCACATTAGTGTAGGACCTCAGTCCTCGCTCATCTAGTGACATGTGGTTCATGGTATGAACAGCAACAACACATAGTTCAGAAGTAAACTCCTATCAATCAGCTAGAGGCAGCAAACTGTCTCTGAGCAGCTCAGCGGTCACACATGCAACAGAAGACAAACAGCAGTCCAACATGTGGCCTCAGATGATTCAATGAAGAAAAATAAAGAACACAGTCAGCAATCTAAACATTATTCCAAATGAAGAATTCAAAACAAATACGTAGTATTGCAGTAATGGATGCTGGTAAATATCTAATTGAATTGGTCCTAAAGACAGTAGAGCATAGCTCAGTGGCTGCAGGTGTCCCTCATTTTCACTTTGACCAAACACACAGAGAATGAAGACACAGCCCCCTCTAGTGGAGCACTACAGGTTGGTAGAAACCACCACAGCAGGTGAGGAGCAAGGCTGCAAACCAGCCGATATAATATACCAACATCAGCCATCAACAAAACATCACCTGTGTATTGGCTCCATTTCCACACACACACTCTAGCAGGACGTGTCCTTTAGAAGTCCAACCTGGACGTTAAGCACCACTCAGTACTTCAAATTCATCTAACTTCATCGTTTCATTTAACATGAACATCTCCACAGGTCAACAGGCTTTTACTCTACTTAGGACTACACATAGATTACGTTATATTTATCTTTTTGTCCTGATTCATCCAGATTCCCAGCACACACCCTGCTGCTGGCTGAAATACACAAACACATTTCTACAGCATACACATGTCGTGTACACACACACACACACACACACACACACACACACTCATATTTAAAAGGATTCATCCACACACGCAACTTTATATGTGCACACACACTTAAAGAAACGGCCTTTACACCACAGGGATCCTGGATGTGAATTCATTAAACTAAAAGAGCAGGAGGAGGAGAGGAGACATAAGAGGCGAGGAGAAGGAAGCGAGGAGAATAGAGGAGCCGCTGATGGAGGGGAGGAGACGGGGGAGGAATCAGAGAAAATGGAGTAGAAGAGGAACGTAACATCAACCCCCTGCTGTTTCCTCTAGAACTCAGAGCTGTCAATCATTCTATCGTACAGAGAGGACCACATATTTACTCCTTCACTCAAAAGTCTGTGACAGCATAAAACGCCGGGGATGACATGTAAATATGAAAATGATTAAGCCCTTCAATCACATATGGATATGAAACATATCCACTGGGATACTTAATCAGAGCAGGTGTCACGGAGCTTTCCTTTAGTGTTTTATGTTGTTGTATTGAGATGAACTACAATGGAATATTTAGCTTCAGTATGTTATCAACAAGAACCGAGCTATCAGCCATGCAACTGCAACCTCAGCAAAAAAAGAACACCATAAGAGAGTGAGTGTCGCTATCTTTACACAGAATTTCATATTTATGTATGCTGTATATATGTCATTTTATGCACTCGGAACTAATTCTCTCTCATATCATCATGTTTTAGTGCTGCTTTCATACTCCAGTAAAGACATGAAGAGAGGAGGCAGAAGATGAGACGAGCAAAAGGAAGAAGAGATTAAAATGGTAAAAGAGGGAAGGAGGAGAGGAGGAGAAATCGGATTCTGTTGTTTTTCTTATCTCCTCCTTTACCACCTCCTCTTCCTCCCCTTTCTCGTCATCTTCACTTGTCCTCCTCTGAGGAGAAGCTGCTGCTCTCATTGTTTGGATGTTGATTATTGGTCATATAACAA
>JAVDOI010000060.1:305000-385000 GCA_032191485.1 Leptoclinus maculatus | reverse complement strand
AGGCTTCCATACAAGGTGACACCTGCTCATCAGGACCAAACTAATGCGTACACACACACAGGACCAGTCTGGGGTTCTTGTCCAAGGTCACCGAGCTAAAGTTACTCCTACGTCTGTGGAAACTAGAAGCAGCATCTCAGACGGAGGCACGCAGCTGAGTGGGAGGAGTTTGTGGCACAAGACGGCGGCCGCCCTCAAACACCTGCTGAAGAGCAGGTAACATTAGCAGAATCACTTTCTTTTTTTTGATTTTCAAGCTATGCATTAAAAATCAACAAGTTACAGTGAAAAACAGGATACAAATTAAGAGGGAAAATATATATATATATATATACAGTATATGTATTGTAACAGGAAGGTATGGGGGACACAGAAAATAGTGGCAGCACAGCAATCAAATGTAGTAATAAATGTAATAAAATGTGGCACTGAAAGACCACCTTCAGAGTTATGCCTTTGTAATGTGGACATTTTAATCCGTGGTTGTTTCCTGCCCCATATGAACTTGGAAATGAAGGAGTGAAGTTTATTCCAATAATTAGATGGCGGAGAAAGGGGTAACATAGATGCAAAGAAATTGACCCTCAGTAGAACATCCATCTTCACAATTGAAACCCGAGTCTGTAGCGCATCTGCAAGTCCATCTGTGGTCAATACATTCATAAATGCCCATATCATTTGAGATGATTGTATTAAAGGTATTTAAAATGTTCAACGATAGGAAATATCAGAAGGTAGGGACCTTGGTATCAGATGTTGATTTAATGGTAAAAGAGCTGATTTGCTCTAATTTATTTTAATAATAACATAGTATATTATCATATATGTGTAATATAATAAAATATTGTCAGCATAAAAGGACATTTTTATTTATTGGTTTATTTGATAAGGGACAGTGCACATTAATAAAAACATTTCTGTAAATGCCCCAGAGTTAGCCAAAAGGCTATTTTTCATCTGTAGTCCCAAACAAATGATATGGGTTATTGGAAAAATAGATGTTCTGTTAGAGTTTGTGCCAGTGGTTCAATAGAGAGGGGCTAAAGGGGCTAAAGGGGCTAAAGGGGCTAAAGGGGCAGCCAACAATTTAATAAAGTTCTTCCCCAATCCAAATCTTTCCAATACTCCCCACAGATAATCCCATTCAACCCCATCAAAAGCCTTTTCAGCATCCAAGCTAAGGACAGCACTTGGGGACGCAATATCTTTCGCAGCATGAATAATATGAAGAAGACGGCGCATATTATCAGAAGCCAATCGTGACTTAATAAAGCAAGTCTGGTCACAGTGTACCAATATGGTCATGTTTGGTTCAAGATGGGATGTGTTGTGGAGAAGAGACGGCGAATTGAAGTTGCAACCAAGAGTTTTAGTCAACATTCAACAAGTTCAACAAATCCAATGTTTTACTTTTTACTCTTATAGTCTAAATTCACCCCCCTTACTTCACTTTCCACCAATCAAACCAGTCCTAAATTATATGATGATGTTCTTCAACAGATGCCAAAACGTGTGCAAACACTTTAATCTCGGTAGTAAGGATGGACAGGGGTCTGTAGTTGCTACATAGGGTAGGATCTTTGGCGGGTTTAGGTAATACAGATAATAAAGTTAAGTTAATGTCTTCTAAAAAACAATAGAACAGTTAATGTAGAAACTGACCTAACAGATCCCAGAAAGTGAAGTAAAATTCAGGGGGAATACCGTCCCATCCCGGGGATTGTCCCCTTTTCATCCCCGCAATGGCATCTTTAAGGACTCATCCAAAGAGTCACTTTTTATAAAAAGTTATCACATTTAGCTTTGTCAAAGTGAACTTCGGAAGCATACAGTCTAGAGTAAAATTAATGAAATTCTGAGTTTATCTCTTCAGGGTCATCATGAAGAAAAAAAATCACAGAAATCAGAGAAAAGTATTGATCCCTGGGGGCAAATTGGGTAACAGGTAATGGTATGTTGATCGTGGAACACACCTCTGTTAAGGTGACACCTAAAGCTATTGGTAGTCTTGTGAAACAGGCAGGAGTACGTTAGAGTTAAACATTGATAAACCCAGCACAGTTTTGTCAGCTCGTTTCCAATGAAAGTAGCAGCACTAGCTCCAAAAGTTACTAAATCTAGAAAGAAAGACTCAAAGTCTTCAACACTGACAGTCCTTCCCTTCAGACCTCCCTTCAAAGATCATTATGAACATAAATAACCAACATGGCTACTGTACTAGCAGCTTGTGGAAGAGTGCACAGGCAGTGTGTGCAGGTAGACAGGTAGGTATGGAATGATTGAAAGGGCTTATTACAGTTAACCAGGACTGTAATAGGTTTGTCAGAGATCTTGATTTATTTATTGTCATGAGAATTTTAACAAATATAACAAAAAAGTTGTTGAACATTGAATACTCCACACGGGGAGGAAAGAAGAGACAAAAAGAACAACTAATGTCACACAGGTGTATTTCAGATACACCTTTTGATTGAAGGAAGGGCATGAGGAAGCTAATGCTCAGCTCCTGTAGAGGGACCAACGACTGCAGCCTAGATCTTTGCAGCCTCTGGTCTCCACCAACTGGAACAGCTCCCCCCGCTGTATAAGCAGAGCTAGGACAAGGGCCATTACACTAATTATTAGCAAAATTTCAATCCAAGTCACATCCCAATTTCCTCTCTTTGAGGATGCCAATGCGTTCGTCTACAAGGCCGGCCTCTGACATATGAGGTTCAGCAGTCGGGTATCTCAAACAATGCAGCTGACATTAAATCTGGTGTCAGAGGGAGGCCTGTGATATCCTCCCAAAACCCAACGATGGATCCATCTGTGAAAACTTTGAGGAATGCACTGGCTCATTATGGAGGAAAGTTATGTTGTTATGCCAGCTGTGCACAGTAGTTGTGATTTGTGAGGCATGATACTGACTATTGACTGAATGAGCTGCACTGAAAAGTAGTTGGATAAACTCTGTGCTTGTCATGGATGTACATGCATATTTGGCATAATATACTACCCATTGCTCAATCCATAAATTAAACAAAATAATATAAAACACAAAAATGAATTACGTATTTTTGTTGAAGTCAACTGTACTTGAAGTAATGAGTGTCATGAGATGGAGACAGCTACATTAAGGTACAGTAGGAGAACCTTGAAAGTTATTGAACACTTTCTGCAGGTTTCATATAAAGGGAACTGGTAGAAAACTTATAGGCTCTGACAACATGATGTTGTTGTAGTTTGAAAATGTAACAAGTCAAATGCTAGATATTCAAATACCCTAATGAAAAGACGGAGAAGAGACGGCGAATTGAAGTTGCAACCCAGCGGGAAGTGTTTTAATGAGCACAAGGCAACATTCAACAAGTTCAACAAATCCAATGTATTACTTCTTACAGCTCACTATTATAGTCTAAATTCACCCCCCTTACTTCACTTTCCACCAATCAAACCAGTCGGTTGAACCACAAACAAAGCACATCTGGTCTCCTCATCATGTCATGCTCTCATGTCTTCGTCTGGGTCAAGATAACCTTCTGGCAGAACACACAATTCGTGTACGGGAAATGTTTGGATACAAATTGGAGTGATATATTACAATTTGTCTGGCGCGCCCTAATCACTTCCTAAGAATGTTTTCATGTAACCAAATGTGTTCAACATAACAAGTTATATAAACCGTTTTCTTATGAGACCAAAAAGTTATATGATGATGTTCTTCAACAAAGTCAGGTTGTTAGATGCACACAGTGACCTGGAGTAACAGATGAAGGTGCAGCAAGGATACACTACAGGCGTATGCATGAGGCTTAAGCCCCAGTTCCACCGAAAGCCGGATATACTACGGATGTCCCCGGATACACTACGGATCAAATCCGGGGTCATCCGGGAGTGGAACCGTAGTCAGTCCGGGACGTTCCGTGATGAACCGTAGTAAAACCATGGCCATCCGCGGCCATCCGTGCCCATCCATGGCGTATCCGGGAAGACGAGCGGCTCGTCGGACGTACAACTAACATCCGGGGTGATCCGGGGACATCCGTAGTATATCCGGCTTTCGGTGGAACTGGGGCTTTAGCAACTGAACTTAACATTCATTTATGCAAGTGGGAACACAACCTCACAAGGCTGGATAGTGTCTATCCTATTTGACATTCTATTTGATCACATGGCCTAAATAAAGCAGGAAGGTGGAAGGACTTAGCATCCTTCTAAATATCTCTACCACTGCACAGCAAGAACATAGAGAGCTGTTGGACTCTTTTTCTGGAGGATGATATTGATAATGTACACAGCCTTGTATGGTTTCACACGAGAAAGAAAACAAGTCATTTCTCATTTCTCATTTCTAATCCACATATAACATAATATGTTTTGTTCTAGAAGTTTAACGAGGGTTGTTTTACCTTGTATACCATGGTTTTCTCCATGGCTGTAGTATTTTATCCATTTTATTAAGCTTCTTTGGAAATGTTCTTTGACACACTTCAGTTCTTTGGAATATTCAATTCAATTCAAATTTATTTTGTATAGCCCAAAATCACAAATTACAAATTTGCCTCAGAGGGCTTTACAATATGTACACATGACATCCTCTTGTCCCGGAACCCTCACATCGGAACAGGAAAAACTCCCCCAAAAAAACCCTTTAACGGGGAGAATAGAGGAATATGAATTCCTAGTGAGGCAAAACCGGTCAGGTTTTTGGCCAACTACATGATAGTTTAAAATTGTTTTTTTAAAGACAGAATTTGCAACATTATACGTCTTTAAAATATGTTTTCAGACGTGATTATACAGAAAAATGACAGCTTGAGTCGCCTGCGTATACTGATACTGATACTAATGGCATTTACAATATATATCAATTATAAATAGATAAGGTAAGAAGGGGGCAACCATATATATATATATATATATATACTGTATATATGTTGTGAGCAGAGAGGAGTAATACTGTGTTTGTGTGTGTTGAGTCAACAACCTTACATAAGAAATGCTTTGCTCTACTCACCTCACCTCTGACACACACATACAAACACACACCGCATGTGTCATTGTGGATTGAAGTGGGCTGATTTTGG
This sequence comes from Leptoclinus maculatus, assembly GCA_032191485.1. Lineage (NCBI taxonomy): Eukaryota > Metazoa > Chordata > Actinopteri > Perciformes > Stichaeidae > Leptoclinus > Leptoclinus maculatus. The sequence goes on along the minus strand of JAVDOI010000060.1, from coordinate 379,931 downwards.
CTCAGCCATTATCTTCTTACACAACCCACTACAGTGAAGAGAGTCTCGGTGTGTGTGTGTGTGTGTGTGTGTGTGTGTGTGTGTGTGTGTGTGTGTGTGTGTGTGTGTGTGTGTGTGTGTGTGAGCACTCACATTACTCATGTGCTTCTGTGCCTTTTCAAGTCCTTTCTAAAATTGCACCCTAATAACGCAGTGTGCTCTGTCTCTCAGCCCTCTGCCCCCTCTTTGTCAGCAGGGCTGCTGAGCTTCATTGTGACATGTGGAAAGATGCACAAAACTGATGCAATTGGTACTTTGAAACCTTGGAGACACTGAAAAACAGCTTTCCCAAACCTGTTCAGGGGAAGGCTGTGAAATTTACTGTCCATCATCTCCCCTCACGCTTCAGGTAGCATCCCGTGGATTTATGAGAACCACCTCACGCTGCATGTGTATTTTATAGCAGGTGAAGCAGCCCTTTGTTTTAGGCCATTAGCTCTCAAGACAGGACTCACTGTTCTGGTTGAAGGACATTATTTGGTGAGTGTGTGTGTGGTAAGCTAGTTTACAAACTTTATCTATGGTATGATTCTACATAGCAGGAGTGTGTAAATGGGACAAGTCCTATCAGGGTCATATTACATTAATACATTATTGAGTAGTTTGTTGTTTGCTAACAAGTACAGTCACTTATTTTGTTAAAGTGATGCCAAACTAAACTTGCTGTTATGATTGTGTCCTGTTCACCCTGTAGCTAATCATTGTTTTACATTATATTCAACATCTAACTCCAGCAGACGAAAGAAAGAAGCATCATCTGAATCTGAATACAATCACCTGATACATCTTGAATAGGCACCTGTGCTTTCATCAAAGAATGTGACAAAGTTTAGTTTTAATAATCATGGTCTATTTGTGTCTTATTGGGAACAGCAGAGAGTCAAAAGGAGAATGAGCAACAAGAATTACATTTAAGAAGAATGCTCGTTAGTGCCACTTTAGGAGTACAAAGAGTAAAAAATTTAAATTGTAGAACAAGAGCTTGGCAAGCTTGAAAGATTGTCATTAGCACCATTGACAACAACATACTTTGAATATTAATCATTTAGTTATAATAATGAATTTAGCACTGAGGGACACTAAAGGGTATTAAATCACATCTGGATTTCATTTGCATACGAGACACATAGGAAAGAGATGACAAGTGTAAACAGCTACATCTTCTCAACTCCACCTTTTCCATTTACATTCTACATCCATGCTAAGAAAGAGGGAGAGAGTCAGTAACATGGCTGCTCTCTAACCTTTTGAAGAAAATAAAAGAACACTTGAAAGACAAACGACAGCTGGAATGAATTTTATTTTGAAGTTTAAAAAAAAAAAAAGCTCTGAAGTTGTTCCGCCAAAAAACTCTAAACCTTGACAACAATCATCCAAGACTCCTGTGCAAATTATTACTATTAATAGTAGTGTGTGAGAGATAATTTCAGTAGTGTGTGTGAGATCATTTCAGTAGTGTGTGAGAGATCATTTCAGTAGTGTGTGAGAGATAATTTCAGTAGTGTGTGATCATTTCAGTAGTGTGTGTGAGATCATTTCAGTAGTGTGTGATCCTTTCAGTAGTGTGTGTGTGAGATCATTTCAGTAGTGTGTGTGTGATCAATTTAGTAGTGTGTGTGAGATCATTTCAGTAGTGTGTGATCATTTCAGTAGTGTGTGTGAGATCATTTCAGTAGTGTGTGATCCTTTCAGTAGTGTGTGTGTGAGATCCTTTCAGTAGTGTGTGTGTGAGATAATTTCAGTAGTGTGTGTGAGATCAATTTAGTAGTGTGTGTGAGATCATTTCAGTAGTGTGTGTGAGATAATTTCAGTAGTGTGTGTGAGATCAATTTCAGTAGTGTGTGTGAGATCATTTCAGTAGTGTGTGTGAGATCATTTCAGTAGTGTGTGTGAGATCATTTTAGTAGTGTGTGTGAGATCATTTCAGTAGTGTGTGTGAGATCATTTCAGTAGTGTGTGTGAGATCATTTTAGTAGTGTGTGTGAGATCCTTTCAGTAGTGTGTGTGAGATCCTTTCAGTAGTGTGTGTGAGATAATTTCAGTAGTGTGTGTGAGATCAATTTCAGTAGTGTGTGTGAGATCATTTCAGTAGTGTGTGTGAGATCAATTTCAGTAGTGTGTGTGAGATAATTTCAGTAGTGTGTGTGAGATCAATTTCAGTAGTGTGTGTGAGATCATTTCAGTAGTGTGTGTGAGATAATTTCAGTAGTGTGTGTGAGATCATTTCAGTAGTGTGTGTGAGATCATTTTAGTAGTGTGTGTGAGATCCTTTCAGTAGTGTGTGTGAGATCCTTTCAGTAGTGTGTGTGAGATAATTTCAGTAGTGTGTGTGAGATCATTTCAGTAGTGTGTGTGAGATCATTTTAGTAGTGTGTGTGAGATCCTTTCAGTAGTGTGTGTGAGATCCTTTCAGTAGTGTGTGTGAGATAATTTCAGTAGTGTGTGTGAGATAATTTCAGTAGTGTGTGTGAGATCCTTTCTGTAGTGTGTGTGAGATAATTTCAGTAGTGTGTGTGAGATCAATTTCAGTAGTGTGTGTGAGATCATTTCAGTAGTGTGTGTGAGATCATTTCAGTAGTGTGTGTGAGATCATTTCAGTAGTGTGTGTGAGATCATTTTAGTAGTGTGTGTGAGATCCTTTCAGTAGTGTGTGTGAGATCATTTCAGTAGTGTGTGTGAGATCATTTTAGTAGTGTGTGTGAGATCCTTTCAGTAGTGTGTGTGAGATCATTTTAGTAGTGTGTGTGAGATCCTTTCAGTAGTGTGTGTGAGATCATTTCAGTAGTGTGTGTGAGATCCTTTCTGTAGTGTGTGTGAGATCATTTCAGTAGTGTGTGTGAGATCAATTTCAGTAGTGTGTGTGAGATCATTTCAGTAGTGTGTGTGAGATCATTTTAGTAGTGTGTGTGAGATCCTTTCTGTAGTGTGTGTGAGATCATTTCAGTAGTGTGTGTGAGATCATTTCAGTAGTGTGTGTGAGATCCTTTCAGTAGTGTGTGTGAGATCCTTTCAGTAGTGTGTGTGAGATCATTTCAGTAGTGTGTGTGAGATCATTTTAGTAGTGTGTGTGAGATCCTTTCAGTAGTGTGTGTGAGATCATTTCAGTAGTGTGTGTGAGATCCTTTCTGTAGTGTGTGTGAGATAATTGCAGTAGTGTGTGTGAGATAATTTCAGTAGTGTGTGTGAGATTATTTCAGTAGTGTGTGTGAGATAATTTCAGTAGTGTGTGTGAGATCAATTTAGTAGTGTGTGTGAGATTATTTCAGTAGTGTGTGTGTGAGATAATTTCAGTAGTGTGTGTGAGATAATTTCAGTAGTGTGTGTGAGATTATTTCAGTAGTGTGTGTGAGATCCTTTCAGTAGTGTGTGTGTGAGATCATTTCAGTAGTGTGTGTGAGATAATTGCAGTAGTGTGTGTGAGATAATTTCAGTAGTGTGTGTGAGATAATTGCAGTAGTGTGTGTGAGATTATTTCAGTAGTGTGTGTGAGATAATTGCAGTAGTGTGTGAGAGATCATTTCAGTAGTGTGTGTGATATAATTGCAGTAGTGTGTGAGAGATCCTTTCAGTAGTGTGTGTGAGATCCTTTCAGTAGTGTGTGTGAGATAATTTCAGTAGTGTGTGTGAGATAATTTCAGTAGTGTGTGTGAGATCAATTTCAGTAGTGTGTGTGAGATAATTTCAGTAGTGTGTGTGAGATAATTTCAGTAGTGTGTGTGAGATCAATTTCAGTAGTGTGTGTGAGATCCTTTCAGTAGTGTGTGTGAGATCATTTCAGTAGTGTGTGAGAGATCATTTCAGTAGTGTGTGTGAGATAATTTTAGTAGTGTGTGAGATCAATTTCAGTAGTGTGTGTGAGATCATTTCAGTAGTGTGTGTGAGATAATTTTAGTAGTGTGTGTGAGATCCTTTCAGTAGTGTGTGTGAGATAATTTTAGTAGTGTGTGTGAGATCATTTCAGTAATGTGTGTGAGATCATTCAGTAGTGTGTGTGAGATCATTTTAGTATTGTGTGTGAGATAATTTCAGTAGTGTGTGTGAGATCAATTTCAGTAGTGTGTGTGAGATCATTTCAGTAATGTGTGTGAGATAATTTTAGTAGTGTGTGAGATCAATTTCAGTAGTGTGTGTGAGATAATTTCAGTAGTGTGTGTGAGATAATTTCAGTAGTGTGTGTGAGATCAATTTCAGTAGTGTGTGTGAGATCATTTCAGTAGTGTGTGAGATCAATTTCAGTAGTGTGTGTGAGATCATTTCAGTAGTGTGTGTGAGATAATTTCAGTAGTGTGTGTGAGATCAATTTCAGTAGTGTGTGTGAGATCATTTCAGTAGTGTGTGTGAGATAATTTCAGTAGTGTGTGTGAGATCAATTTCAGTAGTGTGTGTGAGATCATTTCTGTAGTGTGTGTGAGATAATTTTAGTAGTGTGTGAGATCCTTTCAGTAGTGTGTGTGAGATAATTTCAGTAGTGTGTGTGAGATCATTTCAGTAGTGTGTGTGAGATCATTTTAGTAGTGTGTGAGATCCTTTCAGTAGTGTGTGTGAGATCATTTCAGTAGTGTGTGTGAGATAATTTCAGTAGTGTGTGTGAGATCCTTTCAGTAGTGTGTGTGAGATCATTTCAGTAGTGTGTGTGAGATCATTCAGTAGTGTGTGTGAGATCATTTTAGTATTGTGTGTGAGATAATTTCAGTAGTATGTGTGAGATCCTTTCAGTAGTGTGTGTGAGATCCTTTCAGTAGTGTGTGTGAGATCCTTTCTGTAGTGTGTGTGAGATAATTTCAGTAGTGTGTGTGAGATAATTTCAATAGTGTGTGTGAGATCCTTTCTGTAGTGTGTGTGAGATAATTTCAGTAGTGTGTGTGAGATAATTTCAGTAGTATGTGTGAGATCCTTTCAGTAGTGTGTGTGAGATCTTTTCAGTAGTGTGTGTGAGATCTTTTCAGTAGTGTGTGTGAGATAATTTCAGTAGTGTGTGTGTGAGATAATTTTAGTAGTGTGTGAGATCCTTTCAGTAGTGTGTGTGAGATAATTTCAGTAGTGTGTGTGAGATAATTTCAGTAGTGTGTGTGAGATCCTTTCTGTAGTGTGTGTGAGATAATTTCAGTAGTGTGTGTGAGATAATTTCAGTAGTGTGTGTGAGATCCTTTCTGTAGTGTGTGTGAGATAATTTCAGTAGTGTGTGTGAGATAATTTCAGTAGTGTGTGTGAGATCATTTCAGTAGTGTGTGTGAGATCATTTTAGTAGTGTGTGTGAGATCCTTTCAGTAGTGTGTGTGAGATCATTTCAGTAGTGTGTGTGAGATCCTTTCTGTAGTGTGTGTGAGATAATTGCAGTAGTGTGTGTGAGATAATTTCAGTAGTGTGTGTGAGATTATTTCAGTAGTGTGTGTGAGATAATTTCAGTAGTGTGTGTGAGATCAATTTAGTAGTGTGTGTGAGATTATTTCAGTAGTGTGTGTGTGAGATAATTTCAGTAGTGTGTGTGAGATAATTTCAGTAGTGTGTGTGAGATTATTTCAGTAGTGTGTGTGAGATCCTTTCAGTAGTGTGTGTGTGAGATCATTTCAGTAGTGTGTGTGAGATAATTGCAGTAGTGTGTGTGAGATAATTTCAGTAGTGTGTGTGAGATAATTGCAGTAGTGTGTGTGAGATTATTTCAGTAGTGTGTGTGAGATAATTGCAGTAGTGTGTGAGAGATCATTTCAGTAGTGTGTGTGATATAATTGCAGTAGTGTGTGAGAGATCCTTTCAGTAGTGTGTGTGAGATCCTTTCAGTAGTGTGTGTGAGATAATTTCAGTAGTGTGTGTGAGATAATTTCAGTAGTGTGTGTGAGATCAATTTCAGTAGTGTGTGTGAGATAATTTCAGTAGTGTGTGTGAGATAATTTCAGTAGTGTGTGTGAGATCAATTTCAGTAGTGTGTGTGAGATCATTTCAGTAGTGTGTGTGAGATAATTTTAGTAGTGTGTGAGATCAATTTCAGTAGTGTGTGTGAGATCATTTCAGTAGTGTGTGTGAGATAATTTTAGTAGTGTGTGTGAGATCCTTTCAGTAGTGTGTGTGAGATAATTTTAGTAGTGTGTGTGAGATCATTTCAGTAATGTGTGTGAGATCATTCAGTAGTGTGTGTGAGATCATTTTAGTATTGTGTGTGAGATAATTTCAGTAGTGTGTGTGAGATCAATTTCAGTAGTGTGTGTGAGATCATTTCAGTAATGTGTGTGAGATAATTTTAGTAGTGTGTGAGATCAATTTCAGTAGTGTGTGTGAGATAATTTCAGTAGTGTGTGTGAGATAATTTCAGTAGTGTGTGTGAGATCAATTTCAGTAGTGTGTGTGAGATCATTTCAGTAGTGTGTGAGATCAATTTCAGTAGTGTGTGTGAGATCATTTCAGTAGTGTGTGTGAGATAATTTCAGTAGTGTGTGTGAGATCAATTTCAGTAGTGTGTGTGAGATCATTTCAGTAGTGTGTGTGAGATAATTTCAGTAGTGTGTGTGAGATCAATTTCAGTAGTGTGTGTGAGATCATTTCTGTAGTGTTTGTGAGATACTTTTAGTAGTGTGTGAGATCCTTTCAGTAGTGTGTGTGAGATAATTTCAGTAGTGTGTGTGAGATCATTTCAGTAGTGTGTGTGAGATCATTTTAGTAGTGTGTGAGATCCTTTCAGTAGTGTGTGTGAGATCATTTCAGTAGTGTGTGTGAGATAATTTCAGTAGTGTGTGTGAGATCCTTTCAGTAGTGTGTGTGAGATCATTTCAGTAGTGTGTGTGAGATCATTCAGTAGTGTGTGTGAGATCATTTTAGTATTGTGTGTGAGATAATTTCAGTAGTATGTGTGAGATCCTTTCAGTAGTGTGTGTGAGATCCTTTCAGTAGTGTGTGTGAGATCCTTTCTGTAGTGTGTGTGAGATAATTTCAGTAGTGTGTGTGAGATAATTTCAATAGTGTGTGTGAGATCCTTTCTGTAGTGTGTGTGAGATAATTTCAGTAGTGTGTGTGAGATAATTTCAGTAGTATGTGTGAGATCCTTTCAGTAGTGTGTGTGAGATCTTTTCAGTAGTGTGTGTGAGATCTTTTCAGTAGTGTGTGTGAGATAATTTCAGTAGTGTGTGTGTGAGATAATTTTAGTAGTGTGTGAGATCCTTTCAGTAGTGTGTGTGAGATAATTTCAGTAGTGTGTGTGAGATAATTTCAGTAGTGTGTGTGAGATCCTTTCTGTAGTGTGTGTGAGATAATTTCAGTAGTGTGTGTGAGATAATTTCAGTAGTGTGTGTGAGATCCTTTCTGTAGTGTGTGTGAGATAATTTCAGTAGTGTGTGTGAGATAATTTCAGTAGTGTGTGTGAGATCCTTTCTGTAGTGTGTGTGAGATAATTTCAGTAGTGTGTGTGAGATAATTTCAGTAGTGTGTGTGAGATCCTTTCTGTAGTGTGTGTGAGATAATTTCAGTAGTGTGTGTGAGATAATTTCAGTAGTGTGTGTGAGATCCTTTCTGTAGTGTGTGTGAGATAATTTCAGTAGTGTGTGTGAGATAATTTCAGTAGTGTGTGTGAGATCCTTTCAGTAGTGTGTGTGAGATCATTTCAGTAGTGTGTGTGAGATCATTTCAGTAGTGTGTGTGAGATCATTTTAGTATTGTGTGTGAGATAATTTCAGTAGTATGTGTGAGATCCTTTCAGTAGTGTGTGTGAGATCCTTTCAGTAGTATGTGTGAGATAAATTCAGTAGTGTGTGTGAGATCTTTTCAGTAGTGTGTGTGAGATCTTTTCAGTCGTGTGTGTGAGATAATTTCAGTAGTGTGTGTGTGAGATAATTTCAGTAGTGTGTGTGAGATCAATTTAGTAGTGTGTGTGAGATCATTTCAGTAGTGTGTGTGAGATAATTTCAGTAGTGTGTGTGAGATCCTTTCTGTAGTGTGTGTGAGATAATTTCAGTAGTGTGTGTGAGATCATTTCAGTAGTGTGTGTGAGATCATTTCAGTAGTGTGTGTGAGATCATTTTAGTATTGTGTGTGAGATAATTTCAGTAGTATGTGTGAGATCCTTTCAGTAGTGTGTGTGAGATCCTTTCAGTAGTGTGTGTGAGATCTTTTCAGTCGTGTGTGTGAGATAATTTCAGTAGTGTGTGTGTGAGATAATTTCAGTAGTGTGTGTGAGATCAATTTAGTAGTGTGTGTGAGATCATTTTAGTAGTGTGTGTGTGAGATAATTTCAGTAGTGTGTGTGAGATTATTTCAGTAGTGTGTGTGAGATAATTTCAGTAGTGTGTGTGAGATCAATTTAGTAGTGTGTGTGAGATAATTTCAGTAGTGTGTGTGAGATCATTTCAGTAGTGTGTGTGAGATCATTATCCTTTCAGTAGTGTGTGTGAGATCCTTTCAGTAGTGTGTGTGAGATCCTTTCAGTAGTGTGTGTGAGATCATTTCAGTAGTGTGTGTGAGATCATTTCAGTAGTGTGTGTGAGATCATTTCAGTAGTGTGTGAGATCAATTTAGTAGTGTGTGTGAGATTATTTCAGTAGTGTGTGTGTGAGATAATTTCAGTAGTGTGTGTGAGATAATTTCAGTAGTGTGTGTGAGATTATTTCAGTAGTGTGTGTGAGATCCTTTCAGTAGTGTGTGTGTGAGATCATTTCAGTAGTGTGTGTGAGATAATTGCAGTAGTGTGTGTGAGATAATTTCAGTAGTGTGTGTGAGATTATTTCAGTAGTGTGTGTGAGATAATTTCAGTAGTGTGTGTGAGATCAATTTAGTAGTGTGTGTGAGATTATTTCAGTAGTGTGTGTGTGAGATAATTTCAGTAGTGTGTGTGAGATAATTTCAGTAGTGTGTGTGAGATTATTTCAGTAGTGTGTGTGAGATCCTTTCAGTAGTGTGTGTGTGAGATCATTTCAGTAGTGTGTGTGAGATAATTGCAGTAGTGTGTGTGAGATAATTTCAGTAGTGTGTGTGAGATTATTTCAGTAGTGTGTGTGAGATAATTGCAGTAGTGTGTGAGAGATCATTTCAGTAGTGTGTGTGATATAATTGCAGTAGTGTGTGAGAGATCCTTTCAGTAGTGTGTGTGAGATCCTTTCAGTAGTGTGTGTGAGATAATTTCAGTAGTGTGTGTGAGATAATTTCAGTAGTGTGTGTGAGATCAATTTCAGTAGTGTGTGTGAGATCATTTCAGTAGTGTGTGTGAGATCATTTCAGTAGTGTGTGTGAGATCAATTTCAGTAGTGTGTGTGAGATCATTTCAGTAGTGTGTGTGAGATCCTTTCAGTAGTGTGTGTGAGATAATTTCAGTAGTGTGTGAGAGATCATTTCAGTAGTGTGTGTGAGATAATTTTAGTAGTGTGTGTGAGATCCTTTCAGTAGTGTGTGTGAGATAATTTTAGTAGTGTGTGAGATCAATTTCAGTAGTGTGTGTGAGATCATTTCAGTAGTGTGTGTGAGATAATTTTAGTAGTGTGTGAGATCAATTTCAGTAGTGTGTGTGAGATCATTTCAGTAGTGTGTGTGAGATCATTTCAGTAGTGTGTGTGAGATCAATTTCAGTAGTGTGTGTGAGATCATTTCAGTAGTGTGTGAGATCAATTTCAGTAGTGTGTGTGAGATCATTTCAGTAGTGTGTGTGAGATAATTTCAGTAGTGTGTGTGAGATCATTTCAGTAGTGTGTGTGAGATAATTTCAGTAGTGTGTGTGAGATCCTTTCAGTAGTGTGTGTGAGATCATTGCAGTAGTGTGTGTGAGATCATTTCAGTAGTGTGTGTGAGATCCTTTCAGTAGTGTGTGTGAGATCATTTCAGTAGTGTGTGTGAGATCATTTCAGTAGTGTGTGTGAGATAATTTTAGTAGTGTGTGTGAGATAATTTTAGTAGTGTGTGAGATCCTTTCAGTAGTGTGTGTGAGATAATTTCAGTAGTGTGTGTGAGATCATTTCAGTAGTGTGTGTGAGATAATTTTAGTAGTGTGTGAGATCCTTTCAGTAGTGTGTGTGAGATAATTTCAGTAGTGTGTGTGAGATAATTTCAGTAGTGTGTGTGAGATCCTTTCTGTAGTGTGTGTGAGATAATTTCAGTAGTGTGTGTGAGATAATTTCAGTAGTGTGTGTGAGATCCTTTCTGTAGTGTGTGTGAGATCCTTTCTGTAGTGTGTGTGAGATAATTTCAGTAGTGTGTGTGAGATCCTTTCTGTAAGTGTGTGTGAGATAATTTCAGTAGTGTGTGTGAGATCCTTTCTGTAGTGTGTGTGAGATAATTTCAGTAGTGTGTGTGAGATAATTTCAGTAGTGTGTGTGAGATCCTTTCTGTAGTGTGTGTGAGATAATTTCAGTAGTGTGTGTGAGATCATTTCAGTAGTGTGTGTGAGATCATTTCAGTAGTGTGTGTGAGATCATTTTAGTATTGTGTGTGAGATAATTTCAGTAGTATGTGTGAGATCCTTTCAGTAGTGTGTGTGAGATCCTTTCAGTAGTGTGTGTGAGATCTTTTCAGTAGTGTGTGTGAGATCTTTTCAGTCGTGTGTGTGAGATAATTTCAGTAGTGTGTGTGTGAGATAATTTCAGTAGTGTGTGTGAGATCAATTTAGTAGTGTGTGTGAGATCATTTCAGTAGTGTGTGTGTGAGATAATTTCAGTAGTGTGTGTGAGATTATTTCAGTAGTGTGTGTGAGATAATTTCAGTAGTGTGTGTGAGATCAATTTAGTAGTGTGTGTGAGATAATTTCAGTAGTGTGTGTGAGATCATTTCAGTAGTGTGTGTGAGATCATTTCAGTAGTGTGTGTGAGATCCTTTCAGTAGTGTGTGTGAGATAATTTCAGTAGTGTGTGTGAGATCATTTCAGTAGTGTGTGTGAGATCCTTTCAGTAGTGTGTGTGAGATCATTTCAGTAGTGTGTGGGAGATCATTTCAGTAATGTGTGTGAGATCATTTCAGTAGTGTGTGTGAGATAAGTTCAGTAGTGTGTGTGAGATCAATTTAGTAGTGTGTGTGAGATCATTTCAGTAGTGTGTGAGAGATCATTTCAGTAGTGTGTGTGAGATCCTTTCAGTAGTGTGTGTGAGATCCTTTTAGTAGTGTGTGTGTGTGTGTGTGTGTGTGTGTGTGTGTGTGTGTGTGTGTGTGTGAGATAATTTCAGTAGTGTGTGTGAGATAATTTCAGTAGTGTGTGTGAGATCCTTTCAGTAGTGTGTGTGAGATAATTTCAGTAGTGTGTGAGAGATCATTTCAGTAGTGTGTGTGAGATCCTTTTAGTAGTGTGTGTGTGTGTGTGTGTGTGTGTGTGTGTGTGTGTGTGTGTGTGTGTGTGTGTGTGTGTGTGTGTGTGTGTGTGTGTGTGTGTGTGTGTGTGTGTGTGTGTGTGTGTGTGTGTGTGAGATAATTTCAGTAGTGTGTGTGAGATCAATTTAGTAGTGTGTGTGAGATAATTTCAGTAGTGTGTGTGAGATCCTTTTAGTAATGTTTGTGTGTGTGTGTGTGAGATAATTTCAGTAGTGTGTGTGAGAACAATTTAGTAGTGTGTGTGAGATAATTTCAGTAGTGTGTGTGAGATCCTTTCAGTAGTGTGTGTGAGATAATTTCAGTAGTGTGTGTGAGATCATTTTAGTAGTGTGTGTGAGATTATTTCTGTCGTGTGTGTGAGATCATATTAGTAGTGTTTGTGAGATACTTTCAGTGTGTGTGAGCTTTTTTCAGTAAAAACAATAACATTCCCCTCCTAGTTTGTGATATAAAAGCTTTATTTTGAAGCAGCAATATCAGCAATATATATGTTTTGCTTATGTGAGCATATGCACACTATGTAAGAGCTTTGTATTTGTGTGTATGAGGTTCAGCGTGAATGTGAGAGGCATTGTATATGTATATGCAAGGTAATTCTGTATAATGCCCTGAACAGTGTAATCCACACCTTTGTAAACTGTCACTGTTATTTGTTGACACAGTGTCAGCGTGGTTGCAGCCGAGTTGCCCCTGGTACTAATGTGATGTAATCGAACCTGAGTATCCTCACTGTTCTCTCTCCTTGTTGATCTATTGGAGCTGCGATAACTTTGCATTTCTTTCTGTGTGTTGAGTTTAAAGAGGCTCAGTAGGCTCTCAGATTAAGACGCAGAGTCTGCTGTTGAAATGACGTGCAGATGTGTTGCAGCTGTTGTCGTTGGTCTCAAATGGTGGGGTGATGTCCCAGGCAAAGGGAGCCATTGGGTCTATTTGGCTGGGGTCCGGGGCAATGACTCCATCGGCGCATGTGTCTCTTAGTACATTCTCAGTTCTCCCATCAGGCTCTCTGTCAGACTCTAAATGAAAGAAACACTTGATTTGATAAACCTTTATATCCCCACTTGAAAGTCTGTCACATACTTCTCTTCAAAGTACATACAGAAATCATGTACAAATTAAATGATCCATTGCATTTCATTCCTGCCATGTAATGTGCAGTAATGACCAGCGATTCATGGTGAAACCGAAGCTCTGAAGCTCCTTTCTCTCTATTTGTCATGGGTTGGAATCAGTGAGGTGTTGTGTAGTGCTTTGGCTCAGGTCTTGAAGAGCTGCCATACGTTTTTCAAACCACCAGATGTCACCCATGCTGCCGAGTTTGACGCTCCGCAGCTTCAGATCTTCTTTTGGCACAAAAAGAAAGAGCTTCATAGGCTTCATCACAGGCAGGAACCATATGAGCAAGAATTGTGTCTGGGTGAACAAAGGAATCACACATTCTCTATGTACACTGCATACACAGTGAATGCATTATTTTACTAATACAGCCATAACAACTATCTGCTGTAATTATCATTACTGTATCCGCTCTTCTTGCGCATCTCCACTGGCCTCTAGTAGGCTACTATTCCACTCGACACGAGATGAGACTGGGGGTGTCTGAGCCCTCCGACCATCCCTGCCCATGTTTATACTTTCACATTCAAGTGGCATTCATTTAAATCTCCACTCCACCGATTTCGAGTGGACTGAGTGGTCTGTTCTAAATGGAGTCAAAGAACAGAACATCTCTCTGCTCTGTATGAGGACACATTATTATTTGACTCAGCCGTTCTGTCGTTCTGCTCCGAGATGACGGGGTGAGACTTTTTCTATTGATCTATAAATCTGTATCTATATCTGTTCCTTACCTTTTTCGCTCTGGCCATAATCCTCCCTGTAAAGACAGGTCCCTCCAACATCTCTTCCCATGATGCTATCTTCTGACACCAGCAGGTTCCCCATCAGGAAGTAAGTAGTCATCTGTCCTTTGCCCTTCACCTCAATCTGCCCACGCTCTTGTATGTTGAACCCAGCATCTTTCAACGCACTGAAGAGGGGACACAAAGGGACACAGAAGTGAAGTAAGTTAACGATTACAGTTGCCACTAATCTTCAGCCCAAACATATTGCAACTGTTCTTAGAATCCTCAGCTGTACTTTCTCTGCACACAGTTTGTATCTATCTTAAACCTCCATAACCTGCTTTGTGCGCACACCAAGATTCAGTTTCACCAAGTAAGAAAACACAGGCAGCACAAAACGAGTGTAAAATGGGTCTAATTCCAGCTGAGGATGTACAGATAGCATGTAGCCTCACTACTGGACACTGTCCATAGAGCCCGTTTTGTTTGCAGGCTAGTGGTTGTTTAGCAGCTCTAGCTGAGGTGAAGGTATGCAGTCATGTCAGGACACTGAGGAAGAAAACCACATACGTGTGTATTCTTTAAATGTATGCTCTGTCTGTTATTTTGATTTGGTGGCAAATGAGTTTCCCCACTGGGGATTAATGAAGCTTTCTCATCCACCAGCCTGATCTCAAGGATATAAAAGAAACACTTCTTTCTGCATTGAAACTAAATACACCGGAGGTTAATCGTGACCTGCAGAGCCATCAAATATGAATCTAAGTCCCAGGGTTTCAATTTCCAGTTGAAAGAAGAAAGAAAGTGATTTTGAGATAGACAGAGGGAGGGGAGAGCAATGCTGCATTCCTCACTGTTCAGGATAAGAAGCTTCTGAAGTCATGTACGTGGAACAGTGAGTCAAAGACAGCGACAAAGTCACACATTAAGAAGCTGGAAATGTATTTTCAATATGAAGTAAACACCCAAATCTTTCTGCAAAATGACTCTAAACAATTTTCGGAAACAAATTAAATTGAATAAACACAGAAATAATTCTGCTGGAGAACAGACAGCTTGAAGATGTTCTGCTTTTGAAAAGCTTCCAGAACTGTGACAGAGCCATGACGAAGTATTGGTGTTGGCGGTTTGAATGTGATTACTAATCTTTAACTGAATATGGGAATCAGTAAACGAGGATACAAGTCCCTGACTCTGTTACAGCTGGCTCTGGGTGTGAGACACACACACACACACACACACACACACACACACACCTATATGTGGAAGTGCTGAGGTGAATGTGGTCGGGGACTCCATGACTCTCCATCCTGGAGGCAGTGTTAACAGAGTCTCCAAACAGGCAGTAGCGAGGCATCTTCTCCCCCACCACCCCAGCTAACACTGGACCAGTATGGAGACCCACACGGATCTGGAACATACAAACACACCATGTCAGCAAGTGGGACATCCTGTGGTAGAAGATCACGAATAAATCATTTGTTGGGCCATTGCAAACTGTGATCTCAGAAAAAGTTCAGACTGTAAACTTTATTATTATATGTAATTTCTTCAGATATACTGGTTAGAAAGTGGTTCCGACTGGATCTAGATGTTTAGAGAAGAGCGATACACTGTTCTCTTTTGACCTTGGCAGCATTGGCTTAACTAGACTATTGGAAGGATTGTTGCTGAATCTGTGTAGAGTTTGGCTTCCTGGCACCAGTACTGTATTCAAATACATTCAAATAAAGACAATGGAGACTTTCCAGAGAGTGTTTTTTGTATTCATCACATCCCCTCCAGCTCTGCATGGTGCTGTATTTCTGTTTGTGGATGCTCTGTTGCTGGAGGCAGGAGAACAATGCTGAGTGAAATATGCGGCCAATGGCAGGCTTATACCCACAGTCGAGATCTGGGGTCTCATGTATAAAATGCTGTGAAGGATGCCCACCACATAACTACGTACGTTCAAACTAGGAAATGCACGTACGGCAAAAAATATTTTTTTATTAAGTCAGACTAGATCATCTTTAAATATATGTCTGAAGAAATATGATAAAGCGATGGCATGAGTTTGACTGACCAGTGTTGTGCACTTGCACGCAAGTTCTCAAGCCAGCACAAGTTCAGTTCACACAGATTAAAATTAACTAGTTTTATTTCTTATTTTTTTAAGCTGGTTGGATGCTATGGTATTTAATCAGTCTCAAAACTTGCGCATATAAAAAGCAGGCTGGTTTTAAGGCTTAAGTACAGATCATTTTAACTAGAATTTGATAGATTTTGTGTGATAATATAAACAAGACATTACTGTTTCTATGATCGGGTTAAGAATGCATCCTAAAAACTATATGAGGAATTGTTTTGATTTGAATGTGTTTGTGTGTTTCCCAGTCACCATTAAGTAAAATATAATGTAAATAGCCCACCGTCAGACTTATTTCAATACAGTCATTTCAATAGCATTGGGTCAAACACAAGCCCAGAGGTGATGTAGGCTTATTGTAGTGATTGTCATTAGGTCCTCTACCCTCCCCAGGGGTGAACGGGCGTCAGAGAACAGGGCTGGCTACAGCCACACGTCATACAGCTAATTAGTGTATGATCCAGCTGTGTGTGTTGGGATGGCATGCTCCTCTAAGCAAATACCTCACACCACAGTAACAATTATCAATAGGCATTTGTAATGCTTGCTGTTAGAATAGCTTTTGTTTTTTAAAGGTCAGCAGGTGATTTCCTTCATTATCCTGAAAGAGCAATTAAACAAACTGCACCACGGTGCATTTTGGTAAAGCATAGTGTCAAGAGAGGGTCACTCAGTTTATGATACTGGTTCCGACATGTGTTCAATAAATTATTTATTGTACCATGAATTCCATTTTTAACAGTTCTTTCACTTTTATTGTACCAGTAGGGCTGGTTGGTTATTAGTAATGCACCACAAAACCAGAGGAATGGAGCTAAGTACATTTACAACAGAGGAAGACAGGAGCTGTGCAATGAGAAAATAAGATAATGGGAAAAATAATTATAATACATGTAGTGTATTTATGAAAAATGATTAAATTATAAAATAGCTATAACTTTGTGATTCTGTTTAGGCCAGCAGAGAAGGCTTAGCTGGCCCTGACGGCCCACCACTGTCAGAATCAACCACATTCATTCACAACTACTTTTGATACCAAGTAACAAGTGAAGTCATATAATCATTTTTTTAATGAGTAAAAGGTAACTTATTACACTTCCTGAGTAACTTGTAACACTGGTTACGGGTGAAACGCAGCACATTTGTGCAAAGGAAAAACAACAACGTACTGTATAACCAGAAGGGTACTTTTCAGTTACTCTATAGAGTCTTAAGCACTGACAATAAGACACCACATCTCCTCTCTTCGTCGTGTAATTCATGGAAAAAGACATCAGTTAGAAGGAATAAACTCAAAAATACGGTTCATGAACTATCTGATGTGATTCATAATTCTTACCTGTATGGGTTTGCCTGTTACAGGGTTGGGGACCTCTCTGGCAGCTATCCTCATACCTAAAGCAAAGTTTGCCACTCTGTGAGCATGGCTTTCTGTCGGGACTGGAACGCCACCCACCACCATGTATGCATCACCAATAGTCTCAACCTTTAGGAAAGGTAGGGGTGAGGAGAAGGGTATTTAGTTGGTTGCAATCTGTAACTCACCACACAAACCTCACACACTGCTTATTTAAGGAAACTTAAAAGACTTCAACTACACTTTTTATCAGCCAACTGAAAATTAGTAAAACATATTCAAAACTGAACCTAATTAGATTCAGTAAGGATTCAGATTCAAAAAGCAAATATGATACAGGATTGAATTGAATTGAGGATGGAATTAATAACTTCATAGGTAAATCATTGTTACGTTTGAATTAAAAGAAAGATTTTTGTGCTGAAGCAACAGGAAATCAAGCTGTGTAACTGTGTTAATTGTGTCAGAAACGTTGGGCTCACCTCCTAGAGATTGCAAATTTGTAGCTAAATACAGTATGTGTACTTTGCTGGATGGGGCACAACCGCTTAAGGACATGAACTTATAAAGAATGCACACACAATGGTCTGAGTGTGCAAAGTTGGGAAATGACGGAAAAACTATCCTCATCCAGCTCAACAGAAATACAATAGCTTCAATGTTTGAAGAACAAGAGATATTTCACCACAATATCCATCCTCAACCTACTGGTGGAGATAACAAATGTCACAGAGAGATAATACCTTGTAGATGTCATGTACGCTGGTGAGTCGGTCAAACTTGGAGTACATGGAGTTGAGCATGTGAATGATATGGATGGGCTCACAGGCAGCGCAGATGCTTGTGAAGGTTACCACGTCACTGAACAAAATAGTGCACACCTCAAACTCCCCTGAAAAAGACAAGACACTTTGACAGAGCAACAAGCAGACATGTAGAGATAGACAGCTAACAGCTGGCTTGATAGAATGACTGACCTGCCTTTACGCTCTTCCCATCTTTAAGCTGATTGGCTATGTGACGGGGCAGCATGGCATACAGCAGAGTCTCTGTCTTCTCTTTTTCAGCCTCTAGGTGCTGTGACAGGATTCTCAGTTCCTCCTACAGACAGACAGACCGACACGTGCAACAATTAATATTTCCCTTCCTGTGAAAAAGCACAACTGCTGTACCAATCCCAGATTTGTATATTATTGTATAATCACATGCAGAATGTTTTTTTTCTCTCCATAAAACAGATCCATATAAAAAGCAGTGGAGAAAAAGGGTTTCCCAACTGCACCAGAGAAAAACAATACTGTGATGACAGTATTGTTTCAGATAATAAACTAAAGCATTCAAACTAAATTCTTACCTGATTATGGGGATGACCAAAGTTGCTTTAATTTATCTTCTGGGAAATGTCTGCACCAAATAACCCTATAGCAATCCAATGGCAACTTTAATAGTTGAGACCCTATGATGTCAACCTCATGGTAAATGGACTGTACTTGTATAGCGCTTTTCTAGTCTTTCCGACCACTCAAAGTGCTTTCACACTACTTGTCATCATTCACCCATTCACACACTGAAGGCAGGGGTGCCTTTCTTCCACAACAAGGGTGCCTTGCTCAAGGACACATCGACATGCGAATAGCGGAGCCGGGGATCGAACCGCCGACCCTCTGATTGAAGGACCACCCTGCTCTCCACATCAAAGTCAACATATCAATAAATGTATAAAATCTCATGGCAATCCATCCAACAGTCGTTAATATCTTTCTGTGGGTCAAAGTGGTAGATAGACCGGCTGGCCGATCGACCAACCCCCAATCCTTATTGAAATTTTGTAGTTTACTACTATTACTACTACTATTACTATGCTGCACACACTTTGAAACCAGATGAAATACTATTTTGTTGGTCTTTGTAGATGTGTGAAGAATGACAACAACCAATGTTTGATCATGAATCGAAAGGTCTCCACTTGGTATTACCATGCAATCTGTAACTGGATACATTACTCTGTTCTGTTCTTGTTTTACAGCACAGACGCTTCGTCTACTCATTTTAAATAACATGTTTACCTCAAGAGGCAAATCCCTGTGAAATACTCACATTTGATGTAGAATAAAAGAAAGGCCAGCTTCTTATCGTGTTTGTAAATTGGGCTGCCGTGACTAAAGACTACAGGAACTAAAAGCTGCTCTCCTACCTTTTTCCTCTCCAGCTGGTTGGAGAGCTCTATCTCAGCAAGACGTTGATGGTTGAGGAGAACCAGGTCTCTGGTGACATCGTGCTGGGCCAGGTCAGCCAGGTGGAGGCCAACATCTTGAAGTTCCTGAAGGCTTCGGAGCTTCGGAGAACACAGGTACAACATACAGCCAAGAGACTCCATCCACAACATCTGACCTACACATAAATGGAACACAGGTAAACTAAAGTTGAGAATGCAGCACAGATATTATTTCAGTGGTTGCCTATGCACTTCTTGGGTACCCACATGCCTACTCAGTTTCCATGTTTCTCTGCTCTTACTTCTTCTTCTTGAGTTGTCTCTATCACACAATGTGCCTCTCCCAAGTTCAGTTCAACTTGGCTATCTTTTCCGTCATAGTTCTGCACCAGGTCATTTTTGGTCTTCCAGGTTTGCTTTTGTAATGTGTCTTAACCTTCTGCAGCCTGGTAACCTGCACCCATAAATTCCGCAAATTCCGGTTCTGAACGAAGGGGCCCCACACTCTAACTATAAGGTCTTTTTTAATAATTCCAAGGGGTTATTAACACTAAGAATGGTTTGCTCATATGAATAGAGTAAATATTATGTATATATTACTGGTTAATAGCAGATGAAGATGGAACACAGCTCCACTTTGAAAATGTCAAATTCGTATGGTGAAAAAGCACTATTATTCATAAAAAGATATTAAATGAGGCTCAGTGGAGCCTAGAACCACCCACCATCATAGCAAACGACAGCAGTAGTGAATAGAAAAAAGAATTTGAGTGAATTGAGTGAAGTATGCCATAATTAGAGACATAAACGTACGAGAGGTCACGAAAGGGCATCATTTGAGAAACAGCCTCTCAAGCTGTTCCATTGTACTTTTACAACCTAAATAACTATATATTTAACTTCCTTTATCCTTCTACATGCACAATCTATCACATACAGCAGTTAGAAATCATTTTGGAGAGCTGGAACCGTCTCCAAAGCCTCTCCAGGCCGGCGACCTACGGGAGAATTACGCAACAGCTGGTGTGTATTGGGCCACTGTAGAGCCCCTGTTTGGTTAATTTCCTTTTTTTTTGCTCTGTGCGCACGTGTCTGGTGTAGCCAATCGAATGGCGCTAACAGAATTATCAGGAAGTCTTTAGTTTCGGCGGAAAATGCCGATCTCAGCCGAGGACCCGGCGCGTAAAAGTCGCGAGACTGGAATGTCCAGCCTCGCTGGAATGTTGTCCCCCAGCTTATTTGACCCCCCTTTATTTATTTCACAACTTTATTAGACCGGAAATGGGTCAGAATGAGGTGAATCCGCGGTCAAAATGGACTTTTAGGAAACGGTTTGATGATTTTGCTTCAAAACTGTGAGTACCATCCCATAATTATTTGGCTGAGTTATCGTTGCTGGGGGCTGCTGTCCCCCCGGTCAACTTTGAAGGGTTTCTCGGAGAGAAACTCTGAGATGTAGGTTCGTAGCGTGGTTGAATGCTACGGCTGCTAACTACATAGCATTCGGCCGGCCGGTTGATTAGCGTCTTTTGAGGGGCTATTTCTGATGCGTGTCTCGGCCAAATGAACGCGAAAAAGTGACGATATTTAGCACGAGGCTAGGAATGTTGTCGTAGATCGTGTTTTATTGTGTTTTGAGTGTGTAAAGTGTTACACATGCTTCGATTCATGGGAGATTCTTCGTTCAAACGGTATGCTGCATTGTTGTGGAAATATTATATTTGTTACTGAAAATTGCATTCTGCGGTTCAGCTGAACCGGAATTCGCACCCCCCGCCCCCACACCAGCCCCGAGGGGGGCTGGTTCAGGCCCAAAGGGTTTTAAGGGGAAGTGGTGACATGACAATATTGTGGTGATGTAGACTGACAGCGAGGAACCTGGGGGACGATTGGCCACACAGTCACTCCAAAGACCGTGTGGTCACTCATCTCAATCTCTGGTCTGACCCCACAGTGTTTGAATGTCACTGCTCATTTTCACACCACAGTGTAAAAAATATAATTTCATGCTAGCTCTTTTTTTAAGCCTTTCTCAAAAAGCACTTTAACCATGGAAGAAAACGTTGATTTGGTTGATTTGCTGTGTGTACAAAACGTATTGTGGTACTGTTTATTAGAACCCACCTCTTAGTTTGAGCTTGGTGTGTTTGTCTTTGCAGCTCTTCAAGACAAATTGACTGTTGATGAACTTCTTGATGTTCTCAATGGTAAAAGTCACCTGGAGGACAGAGATAGAAGACACACAATACTGGTTTAATGTCTGCTGCACCACTAAACTCTTGTGCACTTACAATTCTCTATTTGGAATAAATCAGATCAAATCAAGTTTATTTCACCAGACATGTGCAAGACAAAATGAGTGAGTGTACTCTGGGAACAAGGTGCAACATAAATAACACTATATACAAAGCTATATCAAAGTTGCAATGTGGCCAGTCAATATATTTACAATCAGACAATATCTCTCTATTTACTGCTGTAGTCTGAACTGCTAGTAGCAAATTGCAACCGTAGCTTCTTATAATGACCATATATCAGATTCTGTTCATGTTAAAGCCCCTAAATTTGGCACGGCATAAACAAAATATTGTATTTTTAGCAGGAAAATTAAAACATCCATATGTAAATAATTGAAGCTATATATGATATTTTGCACTTCCTTTTCCATTTTCAGGGGCCAGTATTGATAAATATGACATCTGCTTGTGCCTTTGGATCCGTTGTACACCATTTTGTCTGTGCGCCTACTCAATTTGAATGACTGTAAGTGTTATGCGTCTAAAGATATTGAACTATATTTGACTTGACTGAACACTTGTTTGGTCACATACATCCATGTATGTATATTAAGGAAATTGAGTCTCTTACTGTAGTTTTAGACAATTACCTTCTTGGTTTAAGACTCATAGGTGCTCTATTAAGGTCAGGGTTGTTCAGGACTCTTCTATTCATTCCACTCTTAACTGAACTCCATTGTGCTCTTCTTTGCTGATGTATTTTAATTAACATACATATTGCTACATTTCACCCAATCTCAAACTCTGTTGGTAAATGTCTGAACTCCTGGCTCTGTGGCTATGTTTTACCTGTGGGTGTATAATGGTGAAGTTTTGGTCCAACGTAGCATCTCTGGCCTGGACACCTGAAAGAATCTTTTGTATGTTCACCCCCATCTGTCTCACCTTCAGCTGATGGACAGCCCAGAACAGAGACATACAGAAACACAAGGTCTCAGGAGTCTGAGCAAAACCCAAAAGTGTGATAATGAATTTGATAAAGAAAGACTACCATACTCTCATGGAGCTAAAGCACATAGACAAATGGAGCCTTACATCCTCATCAAAGACTATATGGAAGGGAAACGCATCGCAGAAAGCCTTCTCTTCCACCCACAGCTTGTCCGGGTAACATGGACTGAAGGTGCAATGGAGGCTGCCTGGGAAGTAAATCAAACACACCCATTCCATCAGGCGGGTGGCTCTCTTCACTTGATGAAGAACTGTTTATGTACAGTACTTCTGAGCAGCCACTCTAAAGCACAGTTTGCCAGATAAGGTCAGGGAGCACAGTTTTTTTTAAAATCATAACGTAAACCTTTTTCTGAGAGAACCACAGCTCTGATCAGGTCCCAGCCGCTCTTTGTCCCAGCCAGTGACGCACACCGGTCCCTCAATGTTGTGAATAATCCCTCCTGGGGATAGGTGGGCCAAGATTTAGATACACATATAGAAACAGACCATGCACATACATCCACAGACACCCACCCCTCTATGACTGGAAAGGTCCTGGTCTCTAGTCTTGCTAGCTTGGTTGGTCTGTTTGACCAGAAACACGACATGCTCCTTCTTCCCTGTGCGCTCGTCTTCCTCTGATTGATTCAGAACCATCATGGTCACTTTGCTATCAAAAAGATCTCTGGCAACCGCCTCCATGATACCTGCAGCAAGGTGGAAACATGTATAAAGTTAATGAGAGATCACTTTGCAGTCAATGGTAAATATAGCTGCTTACTGCAAAGTAACCACAGGGTTTGTTCAGAGACATTCACATTGATTGTTAAAGGGTAACTTCATCCTCAAATTCTGCAAGAACTGGCTCAGAAACAACAAGCTTGAACCTAGAAAAACAGGTTAAGATCGAGTTTGGGTTTACTTGAATCACAGGGCAAGCAATGGTCCAAGGCATCTGGGACAAGTTTAAATGCTTGAAACACTTTTTTTGGTCTTTATACTACATCATCACGCTCTCTGAGCATTCTCTCGTCTAGTGACTGGGATGGGTTAACACTGTAATTACGTGAGAGCCTGCCTTGTACGTTGGTATGAGACGCTGAGGGGCGGAACAAAACGCGGTATTGGACACCCTGGGAACGGGCCGCTTACCCATAATTGCAGCGAGACGAGATGAGAGTTAAGATTCCACTTTTTGTCTGCTTTAACATACCATCAATCCAAACCACAAATCGCAAAATGAAAAGTCAAAGGACAAGCCCCTGATTCATGTTATGACATTACCATCTGTCAACTCAATTCATCATGGTCTCTGACAGAAAGGTGGTACCTTAATCTCTCTAACAAGTGTGGCCTGTTGGGACAGGAGGGAGATGGGTTTTGTCCCATGCCACCCCTCTTGCCCCGTCCCTGTAAAGTAATGTGATTACTTTTTCAATAATTGCCCCTTCACTGACGGCGTTGGTGCAATATGTTTTTAATATATCTTGGGTATTATCGGTCATCACATTTCTTTTACTATAAAGAACATTTAAGATCAGGATCAAGGCAGCGGATTGAGGAAGTGTGGATGGTTTCTACCAGGTACAATGTGGTGCAGGCCCTTCCTGTCAGAGTAGTAGTGAAGCAGCATCTTCCCATCGTCGGTCATCTCCACTCGGAAAGACGGTGCATTCATTTCCTTAAAAACAGGAAGGATGGTTCAGATTCAGTATACACCTCAGTTCATAAAAATGAATTACGACTCATAGCAGTGGTGTCTCTCAGTAGTCTACATATTTAGAGGGCTAAAAGTGGACCGCATACATACAAGATACTGGAGGACTCAACATATCATATATAAAATACTCAACATATCATATATAAGATACTAGAGGACTCAACATATTACAGGAAACCATCAAAGGAAACGTGTTGCTCTGGCCTCAGCCTGTACTTCATTGTTAAGTTTGATGTGTTGGAACATGAAATAATCCCAAAGGTCCAGGTGGCATGTTGACAGTGCTGGAGCTCTGGGATTGGACCGTACTCCTCTTCAGTTTCATCTTTTATGAGACTATACAAAGCATTGGCCCCTCTAGCTCTAGATGTGTGTGATGTGTAGTGTGTGTCTGTGGATTGTTAGAGGCCCATTTGTGAGGTGTGTGCGCTGTTTGTGGGTTATAGTGATTTAAAAAGAGTTGGTTAGAGCAGGAGAAAGAGAAGAGATGCTGAGGAAAGTAGCACATACTAGTGTTCCAGAAAACTACACAAGCAAGTTTGTGATCTTCGGCGACACCTCAGGTTCTATTTACAGAGCTACTGGACAACATTGTGTCCACCTGATGAAAGTCTAATTCTCACTCTCTTTATGCTCTCCAAGTCTTGGGTGTGGTTGTTTCTTTTGGGCAGGAGGAGTTGTTGGCTAGCAGGATAATAATGACACACATGAGCACACCTGATAGGACAGAGCCAGGTAACTGTGGAGAGCATCCAGATTTCCAATGAATTCAATGAGATTTCCTCCCAGTGTCCTCAGCATGGTGTCATAGCCCGCTTGCTTACAGAAAAGAAAGAAATGCTCTCCAAAAAGCTTCAGAAAAGCCTCGGCGGAGACATCTGAAACATGAACACACACACACAGAGGAACGCTGTCAGAGCTTCAGAGAAAGATAACACGACATCACTTATCTTTCTGTCGTCTGGCCCCCCAGTGCACACCTGTTCCACAGCAAGTTGATATTCAATTACAGCATATTCCCAAAAGTATACAGATAATCAGACCCTTGGGAAGAGCTTAGCAAGCTGTGAATAAACAGTTCTTGTTATGATTTACAAATCAACTAAACTTGATTTAGTTTCATAATCTATCAGTGTAGCTGAACAAGATCATCTATGCACGTATCAATAAATGTGTTGTGAAAACTACTCATCCTTTACAAATGTGCAGTGTGTCATATTCTGACCATATACTGTCAATTATAATAATGTATTTCTTCTATCTCTTACATGGGGTTACATTCAAACAGAACTACCATGGGATGTAACAAATACATATTTGTGCTGAAGTAAGCACCATATTCTGTAACTTAACCAAAGAAAAAAGGATCAATTTTCAACTGCATTCTATTTGAGGGCAGTACATGAGATGTAAACAAGCTCTATGTGTCAGCTGATGGATTTCATTGGGGACATTGTTAACACTTTGGTCAGTTCACACTTCAGACACCTACATGCAAAATATTATTTACTGAAAATAGAACAGAAAACCACATGTTAAACAATATGTAAACTACAATGTTTAAATGACTTTACTGTACTAATTCAGCTTCCAGATTTATTGCACTACAAATCTGTGCTTTTTACTCAAACTCTCTTATCAATATTAAATATGTAAGCACATTTATGGAAAGTGTTTGTCCGTTTAGCTCATTGGTTCAGTGACTCTGTTTCACCAATATAAATTTTAGTTAAATATGACGGCATGCTTAGAAGAAATATTGTGCCTGAATACAATGTTGGCCTTCAAAAAAGTAAGCACAAACACACAATGTAATAGAGATAGTTCGTTACTCCTCACCTTGCTCTGAGACCCCCCACAACACTCATTACATTCTGTATGGATTTGACCTCTAAGAGCCACTCTCTCTGCTGTTCTCTGGTTCACTTCAAACATCAAACGCCCATTCAGGGAAGAGGGGGAATTAAATACTGTGCTCCTCCATAGTTTAACTCATCGTTTTGACACATTTTGACCATAATGAAATTATTATTTTCTATCTTCTATAGACATGGACACGTTGCAGGACAAAGCCAAGAAAAAAAAACGTTCAATTTTTACCCAGCAGTGAACAGGCCTCCTGCACCAGGCTCAGAGTTAGTGTGTCGTCGTAAACCATGTAGGTCATGAAGGAATCCTGGACCCCTGGTAGAGAGCTATGCAAAGACCTGGACCATTATTAAAGCAGTACTGACAGCCATCATAATATATACCAGTGTGTGTACACATCTATGTATGTGTGTGTGTGTGTGTGTGTATATATGTGTCCAGACCTGAGTTTGTCCCAGGTCTCCTGGCCAAACCTGTCTATCACCAGAGACTGGAGGCAGCTGTTGATGAACCCGTACTGCAAAGAACACAAACATTTAACTTTATAATTTAACATTTAACTATTCAATGTCACAAATCAATTGATTGAGCATGTAACGACAGTGTTGACAAAAACATACATGGCCTTGACTTAATAAAATCAAGAGGTCCTGGAGAAGTTAAGATGGCATGTCCTTTACTAACCTTGTCTACACAATATTTACAATTGTATGCAAATTGGCAATAATCAACAAATGAAAACTATACAATTAACACCATGGTGTATCAAATATATTACACCTACAACTGAAACAATAACACAACATACAATAAGCACACAGTGAACATTAACACACCCCTCTCCTGAGTTCTTTGTGTTCCTGTCCAAAGATTTATACAAATATATTGAAACATTCTTTATTGTAGTTTGTTGAACAATCACTGTGTCAGTAAATGAAAGTTTTGATTTTCATTGTGCCCTGCCAGGAAAATTAGCTTTAAGCTATCAATACATCAAATGGTATCATTAAATCACACTGCTGGCTGATGCTTATTTCGCATTGCAAAATCACCATGTATACAGGGATATGAATAGGCTGTGTTCCATATTATATATTCTGTATTATCATATAAACCAAACCGGGAGGAGACTCAAATATGAGAGACCATGTGAGCAGGTGCATCCAAAACTTAAAAAAGATAAAAGGATATACCAAATTTACATCCTGAAAAGAAAATTCAAGCGAGGCTGTCAATGCTCAGGAAAATAAGATGAACTCCAACAAGTAACTAGAATATGGTCCAGCTGCGGCCTGTAGCACCTCACGCCACGCCCCCTTCAGCTTTAGTTCGGGTTACGTTCGGGATATTATGACGGGATAATGTTAGCATGAGGTGCTACAGGCTACAGCTGGACTCCCCTCAGTAATTGTGTCCCTCCAATAAGACCACTGCTACAAGTTGTGGCCACACACAAAACTTCAAGAAATACAATTATCTTGTTAAGCCTGCGCACACCAGGATTTAAAATGGTGACATTTTGCACCAGTCAATCAATTCCAACAGAATGGAAACAATCAGAGGATTTACTCAAGGAGGCAAAATGAATCTGTGCGAATGTTCCATGTAGAGAGAACTTTGGTCAAATTTGGTGAGCGCTGTTGACCAACAGAAATACTTCTTGACAGAGCTGAACTGTTGAGGGAACAGAGAGCTGGGGAGTCCAAAATGTGTTGCACCATTCACTCTTATTTAAGCTTCTATGTCCCAGTAAACTGCTCTCCAGAGACATGGTTGGCATACAGGTGGACGAGACAGGAGTCAATGCTAACTCACACTTCTTGGCTCAGAGAGCTTTCTTTGAACTTTTTGTTGAGTGCGTGGGTAAACATAACATAACAGAAGTTCAGAGAAAATAGAGAGAAGCTCCGGGAGCTATTGTGACCGACTAGTGCAAGTTAGCGGTGAGCTAGCCAGCTATAGCTGTTCACCAACTAGCGCTGCGAGTAGTCACTACATCACCAAGCTTCTAGCCCTTCCTATTCCTGTCCTATTCCTATGGGTGAATGAAAGTGACTCTTTCACGCAGAGATGTAATAAAATACCAGTAACCGTTACACAGGCTCATTTGGATTCCCACTCCAAAGCCTGGAGCATGGCCAAAGATGTGACGTTGGCTTCTTCCTTGGCTACAACTGAGCTCAAGCTCTTCAAAAGAATGTGAATCTGAGTCAGCCTTTTACTCAGAAGAGTCACTAAACTGGTGGGCTGTATTGGAAAGTATGAATTATGGTGATGCCAATGGAGTGAGTCCCCATGTTAGCAAAGCATAGATCAAATAGATCATCAAAGCACTTGAATTTGACTTGAACAAGAGAGCTTCGGATGATTCCTCATCTCTCAAAAGGTGAAATGAAAGAAGGAATCAGACTCAAGGGCAGTGGCGGGCCGTGCATTTTATACCTGGGCCTTCAGTGCTGTCCTCCTACAGTTGAGCCACCTCCTAATAAACTCATTATGACGCCACAGCTACGGTTATTATTTGTTTCTAGGGGTGTAACAATACACGTATTCGTATTAAACCGTTCGGTACAAGGCTTATGAACCAAACAATACGTTTAAATAATACTAGTGCATTTGTGGGAAATATAATGTTCTTTCGGTGGAGCCACTGCGCTCAACCTGGCAACCCACCTGACGTGCTGTCTGACACGCCCAACATGGAACAAAAACATTGTACTCTGCTGATGCACGTTTGTTCTGGGAGACACACTATGCTAAATTAGCTTAGCAGGGAAACCAACAGCAGCACACACGCTACAAACACTCCCCGCAGCGTTTATCTGTTCCCTACTGATTCAAACAGGGCTAAAGCAATCGCCACACAATCCCCATTTCTCCAGACCATCATTCTTGCTTTGTTAAAGAAAACAGATACATGCATGACTGGATGCTTCGTAATTAACAGACAATGCATATAGTCAAAATCAATGTAATTAACACAATGACAAGAACAAACTCACAAGAACCAGTCACATATATTTATATGACAACAAAGCATGAAAAATCAATCCAGCAACACTGCAGCGCTAAAACACATATTCCGCCGCACACTAAAGAGCACGAGCCATTCAAATATTATTCACATCAGAGGGAACAATATTAACCATATCATAAAAACGATAGACAAATGAACACAGTAGTAATGCTACTGCAGATGTAAAACAACTAAAGCACTTCACTTACCAAAGCTGCTGTTCACTTAAAGACAAAGTCCATCCTCCTTTCTTTGTTAACACAGAGTTTAATGAGCGGTTGTACAGAACATTTAGTGCTCGTTAATGCTGACGTACTTGTAGGCCACCTAGAAAGCTCTGACATGTCAAAGAATACGCCCAACATGTCAAAATAAAAATCTGATTGGTTGAAGACTATGACAATCAACAATATCGATAAAAGCTCTACTTAAAACAATCTGCAGTGGAAGCAGAGCAACTGAGGAAGACAGTAGCTGTGCAATGAGAAAATAAGAT
Organism: Leptoclinus maculatus; assembly: GCA_032191485.1. Taxonomy (NCBI): domain Eukaryota; kingdom Metazoa; phylum Chordata; class Actinopteri; order Perciformes; family Stichaeidae; genus Leptoclinus; species Leptoclinus maculatus. Next base: position 350,749 of record JAVDOI010000060.1, on the reverse strand, counting down.
AGTGGGAAAAATAATTTGAATACATGTAGTGTATTTATGAAAAATTATTAAATTATAAAATAGCTATAATTTTGTGATTCTGTTTTGGCCCCCCACCACTGCTCAAGGGTGTTGCTGACACTGTAGAATTCCATCTTACTGTACCAGACAACAGTGCATGTGTAATCTCTAGTGTTTGTATCAAGACTGCACGCCCTCAGAGAAGAATATAGTGTGTTAGTATCCCAGAAGAAGAAATCAAATGACATCCACCCAGAAAAGCTTGGCAAGATCCACGTGATCTGTGAAAAGTTTCCAGAGCTCCATTTCTGAAAGCAAATCAAACCAAACTATCTGCATGGAGATGTGAGTGAGTGACTTCAGAATGTTGTGACTCTCAGCTCGTCGCCTGCAGTTCTTCTCAAGAGATCCAAAGGTCTGTGAATCCTGAGTCGTAATCACTGCATCAGAACATCAGCAGCTCCTACACCAACACCATTGACACACTAATACAGTTCAGTGCTGTGATTTCTTGTACTGTATTTCCTTATTTACAAATCTGCTTCTCCACAGTAATACAGTTTTACAAATAAAGTTTTTTATATTTGACAAAATAATGAGTACATTTTTCACATTTTGTATTGTGGCACTAGCCACTGAGAGAGAATGTGTAACTGCATATCCTCGTTGTCTGCCTGCACTGCTTTTACTGAATGTCTGACAGTGGTGCCCAGCTATATGATCACAGATGTTGGCACAGTCTGACAGCATTCTGTGGGTTAAAATTTAGGGCAGTTTGTAACTTTGAACATATATGTAAACCTCATTTGACTAATAGCACAAATATGACACCAAACAGAAGTGTCTGAGATTTCAGACGTGATTGAAAAGTGTAGTTGTGTCTGGTATGATTCCTGTGCTCCATACTTTTACTAGAGGGGAGAACAACAACATTCCTTTGCCCCTGTCAAAACCTAAAATATTATACATATATTTATACAAAAGCATTTATACACAATCTGCATTTTGGCAATGTTGCATCTTCATAAAATAGCTTTGGTGATTGTCATAGTGATCTCCACCGGGGTTTGTTAGACAAAGTCTTCAATCTGTCAAAATACGAAGAAGAACTCACCATGTCTGAGTTTGATGTTATCCTGTCAGCTTCTTCAACCACAATGGTGCAAATGTGGGGGGAGACTTCATACTGATATCTCTCTCTCTCTCTCTCTCTCTCTCTCTCTCTCTCTCTAATGTGGCATTATTGGCATGACAAACGTTGCCAAAGCATCAAAATAAAAAAATAAACAAGAACAATAATTATATACAGTAATGCAATTACATTTAAACAAATGTGTGTGTGTGTGTGTGTGTGTGTGTGTGTGTGTGTGTGTGTGTGTGTGTGTGTGTGTGTGTGTGTGTGTGTGTGTGTGTGTGTGTGTGTGTGTGTGTGTGTGTGTTGATACATATTGGGCAGCAAGATCTTCCTTGTCTCCTTCTCCGAGGATTATTTTTAACGTTGAGAGTTCATTAAACTCAAACCAAACTAAATTTATCAAAATAAATGTTCCTTATTTCATTGAATGTTGGGGGAAGTGCATCTCTATCTCAGCCTCACTTTACCCACAGTGACCACATACTCTGTTTTCTTTTGGTTGCCAATGATTTTAGTATCGAAGATGAGGATGTGTCTCTGCTTTCTATATCTAACAGTAGAGAGAGATTCTGACTGTCATTCATCTCTTTTTAGTTCCAGATAACATTCTGATCTACTTTGGCTTTTAGTTTCTTCTTTCCAATGTTGTAAAAAGTTTTTCTTTAGATAGTGTTCTAATGAGTTTGACTCTGATTGGTGTTTGGAGAACAGTGTTGTTGCGAGACTGGTCCTAGTGTGTCTGAGGGGTGGCTAGCCACTTATTTTAAGACACATTTTAAGTGGAATTTGGAAATTTTAAATGTTCTCTTCATTGCGTTTCGAGCTCTTGGAGCTTTTTCTTTTAGTGCATTCACGGCCATGTTGAAACTCCCTGATGCTATTATGGTTATACCAAGGTAGCTATAACTTTATGGTAAACTGGTATAGAACGTGACGCTAGTTTTCTTCATATTTACTGCCAGGGTCCAGTTGTGACAGAACTTTTCTACTATGTCCAGCTGTTGTTTTTCAGTAAGAGACAGAAGCAGGTCATCAGCATAAAACACAACTCTTCACCTCTCTATCGAGGAGGGGGAGGCCACGAACTGAACAGCAAGTTAATTTACAGTGAAGGAATAATAATTTTATTGTAATTTTATTTTAACAGTGAGAGACAGAATATCAGAAAATCAGAAAATCACATCATATAAAAGTTATAAATTGATTTGCATTTGATTGTGTGAAAGATTGTGTGGCTGCACGGTGGTGTAGTGGCTAGCACTGTCACCTCACAGCAAGAGGGGATCGGCTACAGCGCCCCGCGCCCCTGAATAGGATAAGCGGTTTGGATAATGGAATTGGAGAATGGAATGTGTGATCCCCTTCCAACCAGCAAGAATTCTGGCTCAGTTAGATTAGGCCTCTAGCTTTAAGAAAGTACTCCATATCTCAACTCATTACCTGTATGAAAGACACCTGTCCACAGAATCAATCAATCACATTCCAACCTCTCCACCATGGGCAAGACCAAAGAGCTGTCTAACGACGTCCAAGCAAGATCTCCCCTCGTTGGGGTATCAATGGTCATGAGAAAGATGAGGGATCAGCCCATAACTACACGGGAGGAACTTGTTAATGATCTCAAGACAGCTGGGACCACAGTCACCAAGAAAACCACTAACACACTACGCCGTAATGGATTAAAATCCTGCAGCGCCCGCAAGGTCCCCCTGCTCAAGACGGCACATGTACAGGCCCGTCTGAAGTTTGCCAATGAACACCTGAATGATTCAGAGAAGGCTTTGGAGAAGGTGATGTGGTCAGATGAGACCAAAATCAAGCTCTTTAGCATCAACTCGACTCGCCGTGTTTGGAGGAAGAGAAATGCTGACTATAACCCCAAGAACACCATCCCCACCGTCAAGCATGGAGGTGGAAACATTATGCTTTGGGGGTGTTTCTCTGCTAAGGGGACAGGACGACTTCACCGCATCGAGGGGAGGATGGACGGGGCCATGTAATGTGAAATCTTGGGCGACAACCTTCTACCCTCAGCCAGGACACTGAAACTTCTTCGAAATGAGGAGAATCTCCTGGAGGTTTATAAATAGCACAAATATAAATTCCTATCAATTATGCCGAGGGATTGGTCTAATCTGACGTCTAATAGCGTCCCTATGAGCCATTGTTGTCCTAGCTTCCCTCTGTCCTCCTGCTTCTATACGAGCCACTGTCGTCATAGCTTCCCTCCGTCCTTCTGCTTCATAGAGGGAAGCTCTGTCCTCCTACTTCTATACGAGCCACTGTCGTCGTAGCTTCCCTCCGTCTTCCTGCTTCATAGAGGGAAGCTCTGTCCTCCTACTTCTATACGAGCCACTGTCGTCGTAGCTTCCCTCCGTCTTCCTGCTTCTATACGATTACGTTTCTCTCTAATTCAGACCAGCGAATTATTATGTCCAAAACGCTGCTTTAAATGTGTGATTTGTTGCTGGTCCATGAACTTATGCATTCAATTCCCCAATAAAAACCGAGGTACCAACTGAGGCTAAAGAAGGTTTTTAAGAGTGCACTGGTACACAGGGCCCATGTGTTGCCAGTGTTGCTGATGAGTTCAGGTGTTTCCACTCTGCTGATGACCCTCTGCCACGCCCACCTCCAATACCTGCAGGGAAAGCAGCCACACACATGGAGTAACAGGCAGACAGGGCAGAGAGGGTCATCACACTGGACTCAAGTACTTAAGTTACAGGGACTTGAGACTTGACTTGCAAAAGGGTACAATAGAGTTGTACTCTTAACAGTTATTGAAAAAAAAGGTTACTGTTATTATTGCATGCCTAATAATGTTATCAATATTTCCCTGTTTCCCTGAGTAACGTTAGTCTCTATCCATTTTTAAGAGCAATTTACAGTTATTTACTTGGAGGAAAAGGTTTCTTTATATTGCAATAAAATAATCTGCTAAAGTGATCTTCTAACAAACAACTAATTAATGCTGATACTGTGTACTAATAGATTGCTAGATAGATAGATATAGATAAATAAAGGATGATACAGTACATGCATTGGACTCCTTAGATTAGCTAGTGTTCTAAGCCGACGGGATGACATGCAGCAGATGATAGAACGATCATTACAACAGATTTGAGACTTGACTCAGACTCTAGATCAAAGACTTGAGACTTGACTTGGACTCTAGTTCAAAGACTTGAGACTTGACTTTGACTCTAGTTCAAAGACTTGAGACTTGACTTGGACTCTACTTCAAAGACTTGACTTGGAGTGGTGCGACACCCGAGTTGATTCAGTTTCTTGTTTTGGTGTAAAACTGTTTGGTGATTTCAAAGCGGATGGATCTGCAGCACAGGGCAAATAAAGGAGTGTGTCGGTCGGATTAAAGGCTGCTCTCTTGAACTCTCCTATGAACAGAAATAAGCAAATCGAGACGTCCCCCAATCTGGTTTTTAATGAGTTTGATGGTCAACAATTTACATTATCTCATAACTAAACTGTGTAAATAAGCGGTCAAACTGTCAAAGTTTCCCAAATAGAGGTCGATTTTCTGGAAATATGTTTGCCACATTCTTACATTCTCTTGGACAACAAACACATTTATAGAAAAACATAACCTTGTATTTATAATGAATGATAATAATGATAATTGAAGTTGTGGCATCAACATGGATATCTTTAGGCCATCTAGAGAGTAATTGTGGTAGCAGGACGGTGTATGTGGGATTGAGTCAATATAAACGTGTGTGTTCATGGTGATGAAGGAACATGTCAGCAGTCCAACAGTGAGGCTCAGTGATTTGTTTGTAAAGGCTTTGGACAAGAATGGAGCTGTACGGCACAGAGGAAGATCTCTCAGCCTTTGACACACTCACTCATGTACCTTTTGTTGGCTTTGGTCTTTTCATGGGATTTATTGACAATAAGAAATAGAATTGTATCACTTATCCATGAAGGGTAACTTATGTATTTTTTAACCAGGGTCCTATTTTCTCATGTTCTTGCGTCTTAGTGACTGACGGGGACAACAGTTACGGAAATCTCCTTGAGCAAGACTTGGTTAGACACAATAACATACGGATCAAGCAAAAGGTAAAGAAAAGGTTTTATTTCTCTGTACGGTTCTTTCCATAATCTTGACTCTTCTAATAATAATAATAATCTGACAGTGGCAACAACAAGCACCTTTAGTGGACGTACATTGATTACATCACAGCCCAGTTTCACAAATTGTTGTGCTCATTAGTCACTAAGACACAAAAATAGGATCCTGGTGGAAAAACACCAAAGACCCTTTCAGATGATTTACAGTAGATATCTTAACTTGGTCAGATATACAAGTTTATGAGTGGGCAGATTAGGAATAATCGCCATATCTGCATTATTATATTCAGAATATCAATCAGATTTTCTTCACATTTAGAGACAATTCTTCACAAATGAAGGTCAAAATTGACCTCCCATTAGCATTATTATATATGCGCAGGAATTTATCCAATTGATTTTTCATCTAAATAAAAGAGCAAATGATCATTTTACACAAGCAGAAGACTGGGATCCAGCAGAGAGCCAGCGTCGATGCTCAGCAGCAGTGCTCCTGCCTTGCCCTGTGCAATATCAAACCCATCTGGCAGTGTTTGAAAATGGGAAGACGGTGAGGGAGGATGTCATCGGGGACTGCTGCTGGTTGGTTGGGTACTTTGCATATGCTGCCAGCTGCCACAACTCTTGGGAGGGCAGAGATGGTGGTCTGCACCCTCCAGTCTTATAAATGGGGGCGGGGGCTTTGGTGACACTCCAAAGGAACTTAAATAACATTCAACGCAGGCATTGTTGCCAGAAAACATAATGTGGCTTCCTCTACTACATAACATAAATATAATCTTTATTCAGTTTACACATTTTAGTTCCATAAAAGCCTCTTGTATGAGAAACACTTTGTTAGAGGAGGCCAGGTCACAAATGTAACATCAGGACCAACAGAGACGTTAACCCACAAGACACAGTCATTTACATACAAACAACTTAGCCCTGCTATGCTGTCACCAACAACAAACCACTGGCTGGTCTCGGGTTAGATGCAAGTATTGGTCAGCTAATATCCAGTATATCAGGCTGAAATGCTACTATATCATACATGTCATCATCATCATACATACATACATACATACATACATACATACATGCCATCCACCTAATATGATGGAGACACTTTCCCCCCAATCCTCAACACCTGGCAAAAATAGATTTGCCAGCCTGTCACGAGTGTGACTTTAACAGAAAATGTGATTTTGTGGGTATAAATTTGGTCACAGTTGGCTTCCATACAAAGATCTTCTCTCTGTCCTGTAACTAGAGCCGTTTCTCGTTGTTCAGTATACTGTATTAATAAGTCACCAGAGTGTTATTCAGAGGGACTCTGTCTGCCAGTTGAACTATGTAGAACGTGTCAGTCCCACTATGGTGTGGATGTCTATGTAGAGAACAGGGGGCCAGTAGAAGCAGCAGTGAAGACGGGGCCAGTGTAGAGTCCTGGTCCATCAACAGGAACCTAAACGGGACAAATTAAGAGCAGTTGAATATAAATGGGCATTGAATTAATCTGATATTTCATGATTAGCATAAAAGAAAACATCAAAAACACTTTGCAAATGTACAGGTTGAGCAGGTAGTGTTATAACACACCTTCTGACTATCCTGATGGAGGTCAAGGGCTCAGACAGAAATCAATATGAATGGTGTGGTTTGACTGATCACTAAATTATTGAATCATATTAGCTTGAAAACACCAAGCACAGTACACCAAGTACAGCTGAGGCTGAGGGGAAGGTCATATGTAATGCGAGTATGGGACCAACTGATGATCTGAAGCCGGTTCTCTCTGCCCTTTATGGAATCACTTTTAAGCTGCTACTACAGGACTACACTACTACACTAGACGTCTCTCTGACAGTGCTGTAGCTACATTATATAAGCAAACAATAAAAATTCTGTACAAAAGGCCGTTGCACTTTCACCATTGTAGGGTATTGGAGAAGCACAATCTACTGAGCTTTGACAATTTCAGATTGTTCTCTAATCTGTGCCTGGTCTATAGACTTGTAAATGGTTTGGCCCCTCCTCCACTCCGTGACTTTGTATACACTCGATCAGTAACTTCCATTAGATCAGCAAGAATATCCTCTACAAGAGATTGTAAAATACCATTTCGCCGCACTACTTTTGGACAATCAGCCTTCTCTGTAAAAGCAACACATCAGTGGAACACCCTGCCTGAAGGTGTGAGGAGCTGCAGCTCTATTAGCACTTTTAAATCCAACTTAAAAAGTATTTTAAAAGCTGCACAACACTGCACATACTGACCTCAATTATTGTGGTCTTTCTGACTTGATTTTATTGACAAACATTCATTTTTGATGTGCTATTTGTGTGTAGCGTTGTAGTGGGTGTCTTGTATGTTCTTTATGGTATATCTTTGTATTATGTCTTGTCCTTGTTTGACCTGCGAAGGGACTGCAGATGCAAATTAGTACAGTGCATCGAATGTTGACATTTATGTTTAAACTGTACATGGTCCCTTTCAAATAAATAAATAAATACAATTTAAAGAGGTGATTCCATCAGCATTTAATTCAATACCATGTCTCAATATAACAGAGGACTCCTGTGATAACTTTAGTCCGACCCAGACTGATCATCTTGTCGATGATGCTACAGGCTCACTGAGAATGACACTACCCTCTAAAACAGAAGACAATAAAACAAAGGAGGTGTGTGAATGCTTGTCTGCCTCTATTCAGCCCTGTGATAGCCTGGCAGCATGTCCCAATGTCAGCTGGGATCGGCTCCAGCCACCCCCCCTATAAATTGCCAACTGCTTGGATTATTATCTTCAGTATTACCTCTCCCAGAGCCTGCAGTGCAACTGTAGCTGCCATGGCCTTGGCATGTTTCTTATTGGGACTAGCTGTCTGGGGTTGGTAGTCCACGCCATTCACTGTGACCTGGAGACAACACAACATATGGATGAATGATTCAATATTAGAATTCAACCATCGTAGGGTACAACAAATACATACAGCATGTGAATGAGAACACGGATTAGTGTAGGGGAGGGAAGGAAGCGTCATACAAAGAGAGCCAAGAAGTGCGTCTTCACTGTGCTCATTGATGTGAATCACTGATCTGAACCTGATCACATGGACGTTAATGGCCAGTTAATAATGGTAGTCAATAAATACACATTTATAACATTAAGAAAATGACCTGACACTACAGAAAACATATTTGCAAATGAAGCATGGTCTTTTGTTGCTGCTGACTCTTTTTTTGCTGTCGTGGGATCCAGCTCATACAAAGGAGCACGACTGGCACACAGAATCAAGAGGACCCACCTTGAAGAGGAAGTTCTTGCGGTGGTCAGGACCACTGTGATGAACCATGACAAAGTCTGGCTGCATTATCCGTCTCTTGTTGCACAACTCGATGAGAGCAGACACCGGGTGCTTTCCTACAGATAAAAGAGCACAATAGCTAGTGTACGAGTGTATTTTCTGTCAGTAACATAATAACAATAACCTGTTTTAATGTAGCTGCTTTCATGAGGTTTTGTTTGCCTGCACATCAATATGTTGAGTGTTCGTCTGTGTCACACAGCTGATGTTGTTGGTGGTATCCAGATAGCACTGTTAAAAGTCACCAGCCCCAATAAAAGCTTCCCTGCTCTCTACAGCTCGTCTAACGCGGGGTTGGTATCAGCACTGCTGTGAGAATACTTGGAAGAGGAGGCTGGTTGATCGGTTTCCTACCAATTTCCACTCTATTGATAATGTAAGGGAAGATATCTTAAGATATTTAAATGATATTTAAGATATTTCATGGAAATGAGAACCTCCATGTGTTTTGGGAGATGTCGGCTGCCCCATAATGTGATTCATTCACAGTCCGTAGCAACAGCTGAGTGAACCGTAATGCTGAGAAACCTGGATCTCAGCAATCCAGAAAATTTGAAATAAATGTTTTTGTTCCACATATTTACTTTTATTATTATTGTCTTTTAACCTCTTTTCACCACAGCCAAATTGGGAATTACATTACACTAAAAAAGAGTTTACATCTCTGAACGAACTGAAAGCTGACATAGCTTTTTACATAACTGAAGAGGTAACCTCTTTTGTTCTGCTGGACTGCAGATGAATTCAGCCTTTAAATCGGGTTTCTTACGGGACCTGGTACTGTCAGATAACAGATAAGAGAAGAAACTCTACTATGAGATTCCACAGATGCCTGCAAGTTGTTGAAAAAGCCTGTGCTTTCATGAGTTTGTTTGTAATACTTTCATGTTGTTGTTTAATCTTTCTTTGTTGATGAAAACTGTATCTTTTACCCATCAGATCTTTGGTGACCACTAGTCCTCCTGTCTGCTTCTGTGGCTTCTCTCCTTCAGCTACTAGTCCTGAAACACATAAAAACATCATTAGCATTCCTATCATCATCAATATAACACCATGTCAGTGAAGAGCAATGTGTATCAGTCCGAATTGTCAGTGACATCAGTGTGGTACTGAGGGTACTACTGTGAACGTGTACAGTGCATCCGGAAAGTATTCACAGCGCTTCACTTTTTCCACATTTTGTTATGTTACAGCCTTATTCCAAAATGGATAACATTTTCCTCCAAATTCTACACACAATACCCCATAATGACAAAGTGAAAAGCTTTTTTTTTTTAATTTTTGCAAATCTATTAAAAATATAAAACGAAAAAAAATCACATGGAAAACAAAATGGAGCTCAGGTGCATCCTGTTTCCACTGATCATCCTTGAGATGTTTCTACAACTTGATTGGAGTCCACCTGTGGTACATTCAGTTGATTGGGCGTGATTTGGAAAGGCACACACGTGTCTATATCAGGTCCCACAGTTGACAGTGCATGTCAGAGCACAAACCAAGCCATGAAGTGTCCAAGGAAGTGTCTGTAGACCTCCGAGACAGGATTGTATCGAGGCACAGATCTGGGGAAGGCTACAGAAACATTTCTGCAGCAGAAGGTCCCAATGAGCACAGTGGCCTCCATCATCCGTAAATGGAAGAAGTTTGGAACCACCAGGACTCTTCCTAGAGTTGAGCGATCGGGGGGAGAAGGGCCTTAGTCAGGGAGGTGACCAAGAACCCGATGGTCACTCTAACAGAGCTCCAGCGTTTTTCTGTGAAGAGAGGAGAACCTTCCAGAAGGACAACCATCTCTGCAGCACTCCACCAATCAGGCCTGTATGGTAGAGTGGCCAGACGGAAGCCACTCCTCAGTAAAAGGCACATGACAGCCCGCCTGGAGTTTCCCAAAAGGCACCTGAAGGTCTCTCAGACCATGAGAAACAAAATTCTCTGGTCTGATGAAACAAAGATTGAACTCTTTGGCCTGAATGCCAAGCGTCAAGTCTGGAGAATACCATCCCTACAGTGAAGCATGGTGGTGGCAGCATCATGCTGTGGGGATGTTCTTCAGCGGCAGGAACTGGGAGACTAGTCAGGATCAAGGGGAAGATGAATGCAGCAATGTACAGAGACAGAGCCCAGACTTGAACCCGATTGAACATCTCTGAAGAGATCTGAAAATGGCTGTGCACCGACGCTCCCCATCCAACCTGATGGAGCTTGAGGAGGTCCTGCAAAGAAGAATGGGAGAAACTGCCCAGAAATAGGAGTGCCAAGCTTGTAGCATCATACTCAAAAAGACTTGAGGCTGTAATTGCTGCCAAAGGTGCTTCAACAAAGTATTGAGCAAAGGCTGTGAATACTTATGTACCTGTTATATTTTTGTTCTTTATCTTTAATAGATTTGCAAACATTTTAAACAACCTAATAGGGTTGAAGGGTTTGGCACAAAGCTGTATGCTCACGGTAAATACACTCTTCTATTGGCTGGTGAGGAAGAGATGTTAATTAAAGCGTTTCAGGTTTTAATGAGGCCAAATCGCTTTGCAATGCCCACCACCAAAATGTAATCTGAAGCAAGATGAAAGGGGCTCTTCAAGAGAATTTCCATCGTCGGATCAACACCCGCAATGCTTACTTCTGCTCCACCTTTCCCTATTTCCAACAGGCACTGGGCCAGTTCTGGATGAGCTACGACCGCCAGTATTCCTAGTCTCCATGAGGAGCAACGGGTCTTTCTCATTTCCTCATTTTGTGCCTCCTCGATTCCTTTCCTCGCCTTGCGTCTTAATCTCACGCACGCGAGCGTAGGAGGCGATCAAGAGGTGCAAGGAGAGAAAAGTCGAAGCAACAGGAATTAAAGAAATAAGACATTGTTGCCTCGGAGTGTCATTTTAAAGTATGACACAGCGGTTTATTAATTTATCAATATTTGTCATATTTTATGCTCTGTCAATTGAGCTAAACAGTGTTCATGAAGCGCTACATGTTTGTATAAAAGGTACAACACAGAGCTTATGAGGAGCTGCAAAAACTGTGAAGGGCAGAACGTTTGATTGTCTTAAATAAAGTTACATTTGTTTGAGATTAATTCAGTGTCGTGTCACACCTCTTTTATTTGTTTACGGGTGCCAAAAAGACTTCTACAAAGAATACGTCGCTGTTTCCTTCCTAATATCTCCGCCGGCAAGCCTCCTACCATCCTTGATCCTCGAGATGCATTTAAGGAATATGTATGTCCTTCAAGATGACGAGTGAGGAATCAAGGAGGCAGGAAATCAGGAAATGAGAAAGACCCCATGTGTCTGTTCCTTCATCTGAGATCAGTTTGACTTCGTTGTCCTCTCCTTGTAAAGCATACATTGTCAAGGATTATTAAAATCAATTGCCTCATACCTTTGCGGTCAACCTTGAAGTCAATAATGATTGGCTCCACGGTACCCTCGCGGTTCCTCCCTAGGCCCTCTCCTGTCTTCCAGCCCATCTTTCTCATCAGGAACTCCCCGACACCCCCTGATACTGGAGCTGCTCTGAGGAACTGGTCCTAACCAAGACACAAACAGACACAGTGAGACAGAGGGGAAGAGGAGGAAAGACAGAAAAAAGAAAGATTATCAGCGAGAGGTGACAAATGGTGAGTAATAATACTGAGAAATAAGGACGACATGCATTGGCAGAGAAACGGGAAGAAAAAGCCCAACCTTTTGACTGTTACGTGGCAAGTTGAGTCAAACAGTATATTGTATCCATGCATAAGTAATTTTGTTCTGAACTTTGTTGAACTTCACCGTGTCTCTGTTGTGCAGAAGAAGAATTCTCCCTTGCCTGTTCACGAAGATAACTAACTGTGTTGTATAAGAATGTTCCACCACCAAGGCCTTTGGGCCGCTTGTTTGGGTTGCTGGCCGTTTGTTGTTCATTGTTTCTATCAGTCTGAGACCGAAATGTCTGTAACATTGGCCATCGGCCCCCACCTTTGCTCATTCTGTATAAAGAAAGCTTGTTCACTTTGTTCTTGGTTCTTCCTCACTGAGACTGTACGCATTCTGTTGTGATGATTGAACCTTCTCTGCGCAGAGAATAAATACTTAAAAGACAACCTGGTTTTCGGTATTATTTATTTCAGCATTAAAAGACTCACGCAAAGAGGGTAGAGGAATATTTTCCACCACACCCTTGACACAGGAAATGGTGGATCCTGCTCTTGGTGCCCGGATGGTCTGCACAACCTGTAAAAACAGTCCAGACCTCCTCAGCCTGTCACTCTCAGGAGCCAAGCATGGAGAGAATGGTCCGGAGTGGGCAACACGCCTATCGTACGGACCTCTTAAGACACAGTCCCCCAGGGCTGATCCAAGGCTAGGCTGTCATCATCTGAGTCATTTCTGCATAACAAGGTACCGAGCAGGGTTCTCAAATGACTATGTTCACAATCCTCTTGGAACCGTCCTGATATACAAACTAACTAAAATCTTTGTTTTTCTATATCATTCAAAAATAATCATTCACAATGACCAATGCCCTGCTAGCTGGTGCGTCTTAAAGTTAGAGGTACAGCATGTTGCCAAGGACAAAATGTGATGGAGAGATCTCATTGTAGCTCATTGTCAGCTCACTCACTGTAAATGCAAACGTCGGCTGCTGACTGGTTAGCTAGCATTCGATCCGTTACCATCACACTGTCTAAGGTTAGCTAACATCATTCTAGAAAGTTTACTTTTTTAACTTGACTTGAGTTCAATTCCCCATTGCCGCTGCTGCTCTTGTGAGGTCAGAGAGCGGCGGTATGTGCTATGTGTGTGTGTGTGTGTGTGTGTGTGTGTGTGTGTGTGTGTGTACCTTTTGTTGTCAAAAGAGATTAAATAAGAACAGTGTGCTACACAAAACGTGCAGTCATTTTCATCACCGTTGATTTAGTTTAGTTTATTTTTCTCTTTCAACTCTGGTCCCAAAGTCGTCTCAAAATTTATATTTATTTTTTTCGTCCTGGGGTGTCGGGATGCTCCAGTCCTGCTACCGAGGGGGCAATGGTAACCCAGTGTTGCTTGTGCTTCTTGGCATCCAAGTGGAGGCGAGCAAACCACCTTTACAGGCGCAGCATGTGCATGCAGCTCCGGCGGCATTACCAGATGGGCAGCTGCCATGAACCCCAGAGCCTGCATGACGGTCAACACAGTGCCGCCTGTTTTGACAGAGTGGCCCGCAGCCTGCATGCATCATACTCCACCTGTTGGTGTGGAAGCGGCTGCTCTTCTCCCAGTTGATCATCAACCCCAACTTGGTTAGATTAATCGGGCCGTGTGAAACATAGCCCATTCTCTAGACTGAGGATGAGGTTGTTGTGATAAAAGAAAACCCTCATGTCAGCCAACCTAACATGAAAATATGTTTTAAGTCGATGCTTTACGTCTAAAAGAGATTTGAACCAGGAAGTAATCAGTGCACGGTGCTAGCTCTGCTTCCAGTTCTCCCTGTACATCAACAGCTGCACCTCCAGTCACCAGTCCGTCAAGCTCCTGAAGTTTACGGATGACACCACCCTCATTGGACTCATCTCTGGTGGGGATGAGTCCACCTACAGGTGGTCTGAACAACCTAGAGCTCAACGCTCTAAAGACAGTGGAGATGGTTGTGGATTTCCGGAAGAACGCAGCCCCACCTGCCCCCATCACCCTGTGTGACTCCCCCGTCGATGCTGTGGAGTCCTTCCGCTTCCTGGGCTCCACCATAACCCAGGACCTCCTCATCAGCTCCATCACCAGGAAGGCTCAGCAGAGGATGTACTTCCTGAGGCAGCTGAAGAAGTTCAACCTGCCAAAGACAATGATGGTGCACTTCTACACAGCCATCATTGAGTCCATCCTCTGCACCTCCATCACGGTCTGGTACGCTGCAGCCACTGCCAAGGACAAGGGCAGGCTGCAGCGCATCATCCGCTCTGCCGAGAGGGTGATTGGCTGCAATCTGCCGTTCCTCCAGGACTTGTTCGCTTCAAGGACCCTGAAGCGAGCAAGAAAGATTGTAGCCGACCCCTCTCACCCTGGACATAAACTGTTCGTGCCCCTTCCATCTGGCGTGAGGCTGCGGTCCATCAGGACCAAGACCTCACGTCACATGAATAGTTTCTTCCCATCTGCAGTTGGGTTCATAAATAAAGCCCAGGACCCCCACTGACTCTGACTCTTACATCCCCAGACAATTTGTTACTGTTACACTCTTAAAATTAAAAATGTTAATACATTTGACACTTTACTGTTTGTATGTTTAACATATTTTATTGTAAATTTTAATATTTGTAAATTATGTCTTATATTATTGCACTGTGTTTATTGTTTATTGTTATGCACCATTCAGCTAGTCAAATTCCTTGTATGTGTAACGTACTTGGCTTTCTGACCAACCGGCTGACTGTGAAAGCAGGTGGCCCGCAAGGCCAAGGGGGTCAAGGGGGTCAAGGGGGTACACACCAGGATAAGATGTCTCTGTGCAACCCCGCACCCTGAGAAAATCCACCAGACCGGCAACCTCTCATCATCATTGGCTGCTAACAGGACGCCTCGACACACTGCCGGATGTCTGGTAGAGTGGGCGAGACGAACGCTCCCTGAGGTGGGCTGGCCGAGCCGTAGAAACCATGGCAGAGGCGTCGTTGGAAGTAATCCCACCGCTGCTGCCGTCTGTTCTTAGGCTGCTGAACACTGCTGAACACTCTGTGCCGAGGCGTTGTGAGCCTGGGACATGACGGGCACTGACGAGGTTCTTAAAGGGGCAACTCCATTTGTGGAGGCATTCAGTGTTCGCTACAGAGAAAATGCTGTCGAGCTGCGGTGCGCGTGCTGCATTAAATACTGTGGGGTCAACACATTTTTGGGTGGGCACATCCTGTTTGGCCAGCTACGCTACCCAAAATTTCAGTGGCCGAATGCATGCTGGTAATTGTAGGAGAGTGTTCCCAGTAGTGGTGTAACGGACCACTGTCGATCCGTGATCCTCAGGGATCCCCCCCCCCCCCTCACCGTTCGGCATGCATTAATTACACAGTTCAACGTTAACTATCTCAGTGTGAAATAAAGTTTTTACTGAAGATCGTTATTCTCTAATATTCAGTAAAATATGTGATCAGGACATCATTTAAGGCTCTGTTCAGGCTCTGTTCAGTGAAAATGTTTGGGGGCGACCATGGCTCACTGGGTTAAGAGGGTTGTAACCGCAAGGTCGAAGGTTCAATCCTTGACTGGGACGTGTCGAAGTGTCCCTGAGCAAGACACTGTACCCCTAGCTCCCCGGGCGCCTGTCATTGGCAGCCCACTGCTCCCTATATACAGGGATGGGTCAAATGCAGAGAAAAATGTCCCCCATAAAGGGATAAATATAGTGTAATAAATAAATAAAAAATAAAAATAAATTAGTATTTGTTGAAGGTAACTCGCTTGTAAGTCGCTTTGGATAAAAGCGTCTGCTAAATGACTGTAATGTAATGTAAATGTAATGTAACTTATAACGTTACAATGATGTGTTCACATGTCATCTGGTAAAATGTAGTGTTGGTGAGAAACCAGTAGTTTTGAAGGAGATGTTTTCACATGAATATAAAATAGATATTAGAGATGAATTATGAGCTGTTTAACTTCCTAACAGGAGCTCTAAGCACATTATAATACATCATTAAAACTACTGATGACAAGATTTGTTTTAATCAATAAAAATACAATCTTTCATTTTCTTATCATTTGAATTGTGCTTTCATGAAGAAAGAAATACTATTAATTATTGTAACAAAGTAAAAGGATGACATTTAACATTTTTGATAGTTTACACTGACTTCAAAATGGTTGAAATTATTTTTGGGACGGTGGCAAAAAAAATGAATAGTCTGGAGCCTGGTAGACCAGCTGCTATAATCAATCAACAAAGGGATCTTTTTCTTTTGTGCTGATCCGATCCGTGACTCTGATCCGTGATACGATCCGAACCGTGAGTTTTATGATCCGTTGCAACACTAACTCCCATAGAGTCCAGTAGAGGGCGGAGCCTGTGTGAGTTAAAACAACACATTTTCACACTTTTTGATCCCTACTTTGCTGAAATGTGTGAGACCGTGAGATAGCTGACGGTAATTTTGATGACCTCCATTTCACTCTATTGATGAACTACATTTTAGCATGCTAAAGCTAATGTGACATGTGATGCAGAAACCTCAATATTGTCAAAAGGTGGAGGTCTGTGTCTGTGTGTTACATACATTGTTTATGCTCTTTTGGAACATCTGTCTCAATGACTTTGTATTCTTGTTTGTGTACGTTGTACTTTTGTGTCTTACCTTCTTCAGCCATGCTTGTGGTCCGCCGGTGGAAAGCTCCTCCGAGGTGAGGACCTGGGCTCCGGTCGAACCGGTAAAAAGGCCAGGAACAGTGTTGGATTGGGCCCACGCATCCACCTATCAAAAGAGGACATTTCCATTAGATCAGACAGTCAAAAATCTGCACAGCATACTACTCCTCTCACTGGGGCACACGGCAGGTCATCAAGATACCAAACCGGGTTCACCATGAACTTTTGGTTCAGACATTTAACTCCCCTGTCCAATACTTTGGTTAAAGGTGGTCAAATGTAACTAAGTAGATTTACTCAAGTACTATACTTGCATAAAAAAAGTACTTAACTTGATTGTTTCAGTTTTGTGCCAACTTTTTCTCCACTACATGTCAGAGAGAATATTGCATTTGTTACCCCACTACATGCATTATTACGCTGTCGTACAGCGTAATACATTTGTGAAGTAAGTAGTTACTACAGCCTACTTACTTCACAAATTTAGATTCTATATATGATAGGAAATATAATGCAGTAAAATATCTGAATACGTCCACCACTGTTGGTTTATGACCACGTTTTTTTTCCCCCATTGTGAGCATGTTAGTAATGAGGAATACACATTGTGGCCAGATGTACTAACCGCCTAGGTGCTACTTCAGGCCCTCTGCTGTGTCGACCCCTTGAATGACCAAATGCCACTATGTGCCCTTCCTGCAGGTCCCCCCCCCCCCCCCCCCCCCCTCTTCCTGCCCTTTGTTTCCACTTGTAATTACCTTATGTCTCCCCTTACCTATGTTTCCTAGTATTTACATACAGTCTGAACACTGCTCTGGCTCCCTGTATAAAATGCTTCTTTTTCATTTGTTCTGTGTCAACTCACCGGCTCAGATCTGCTCTGTGAGGTCACCGGTATATGCCGGTCATGCGTTTATTAAACTCACAACACCACAGCAACTTCTGAACTGGACTTGAGTGAGTTCTTCAACATTAGCTTTGTGACATCTGAGAGTTTAGCGAGACGCACTTTTCTGAGTGTGTAAATAATCCGTCAAACGTGTGTAATCATACCTGCTCCTGTGCCCGGCTGAGCATGCAGATGGCGTTAACGTCATAGGGGTTCTCAGCCAATCGCCTCTGAGCTTTGATCCTCTCCGTTACAGCCTGAGAGATATCGACCGGCTGCAGAGACAGAGACGACACAGGAGACAGAGAAACAGGCATGAGGAGAGACCGTCAATTCAAGCTCACTGAATAAAACAACAGATATAAGCACTTTGTGAAATATACATTTGTCTTTGATTGGGAAGTGAACGTGTACATGATTTGGATGCTTACTGAAACACAGATGTTTGCACGAGTCCTGCTGCACTCAAATACTAGCAAGACTCTTCCTGCTATATAATCACATTCAACTCGGGTTTTGGTAGAAGGTGTCACCGAGTTGGACAGTGTTTCATTAAAAACATTTTTTTTTTTTTTTTTTTTTATAATTTAGCATTATTTTTGTAAACAAATGCTCCTGCACATAACCTCCAAATATTGACTTTATGTTTTTTTAACAATCACCAAATGACACATCTGGCACATACTTGTATTTCTCTTTTCTAGTCTTCAAAAGCTCTTTAACACTACACGACATCATTCACCCATTCACACACTGATGACAAGGAGCTACCATGCAAGGTACCACCTGCCCATCAGGACTAACTTAACCACTCACACACATTCACACACCGTGTGCACAGCTACGGGAGCAATCTGGGGCTAAGTGTCTTGCCCAAGGACACGTCGACATGGACTAGCGGAGCCGGGGGATCGAACCGCCGATCCTCTGATTGAAGGACGACCCTGCTCTAACAGTTGCCCCATATCAGAGTAGAAAATCAGTGGAAAGGCATATTTGGTCATACTTTTAGGACTAGGAGTAGGAAATGTCTGTCAGCTGATGATTAAGAGACCAAGAGGTGGAGAGAACAGGATGCAAAATGAAAAACAGAAATCAAGGTCTTTTGCATCCTTGCACTTTTTGTCAGCAAAATGATCATTTGCATCCGTCACAGCCAACAATGTTCTCATGAACTGTGATGTAATGACTCAATAATGAATTGCTCTTACGGCACAGTTTTATTTACTTGGCCTCCACTCGGTGCAAAGTTACAGAATATCAAGCAGCATTCATGCGAATAGCTGCGTAATGTCTTTAGAATTTCAGACGCCGGGGTTTATTTTTCCACCTGTAAGGCCAGATAAATCAACAGGGTGTGGACTCTAGAGGAGGACCAGGACAGTAAAAGATCCCATGTTGTCCATGAGGAGCTCCACAGGGTTTGCAACAGCACTGGCTGCATGTGCAACTTTGCACACTATATCTTAAATGTGGAGCAGTAGACATTGTAAGAAGATGTGGTTAGATCAGTGCTACAAACCAGCTGTCAGCATGTCCACCAATGCAGCTGAGGAGCGTGGGAAAACAGTGACGTCGCACTCTCTCCAGGAGTAATCCTTCAGCTCAGAAGGAATACTACTTCTTATCCTTAACAGTGGGATCAGTGCGATCACGATGTACAGTGCTTACAGTACCTTCCACTTCTCACCTGCAGTAGTGGGTCAGGAAAAACGCTGTCATTGTCTGGCTCTACCTCCGGCTGCTCAGCGACCTCTGGTAACACTGGTGGCGTCATCGTTTCACCTGATGATGAGGTGGCTGTTGCTATGGGAACAGTGGTCAGGGCCTTTCTGGAGGCAGCTGCAGCTTTGTCTGCTGTTTTGTCAACTGGAACCCATTCTCCATAGGCACCCAGAGCCTCGCCCTCCTGGACAGTATAATACATCCCGTTAATAACAAAGCATTATTATATAATTGCGTGACAGTATTTTCAAATATGTCATTTGTAACATTTGTGAACAGCTGATTCATTGGTTGTAATTTGGAACATAACTGGTTGACCAAAAGTTCTTCATGTGCTTCAGTGAGGAAGTTCATTTGTAGTTATTTGGCCTTTGGTTCCATCAAGTGGCCACTTCTAGTTTTCTGTTCTATTACTTAGACTGTGGCGGCCTGCCAAAGTCTATTCTGTACCGCCACAGTTTAATAATAACCCATAAATATCTTTACACTCCCTCTCCCGGCGCTTTTCCTCCGCAGCGGTGTTCAGCTCGGAGAGGGAAAGCCTCTCATTCACCACGCTTTGTGAGTGTGACTCATATTAATACAACCAATGTGTTTCTGATGTAATTGTAAAAAATACACTTCTGTTCTAATAAACATGAACTACTACTACTTCATTATACATCATAGTTTATTAGTTGATTAATGCTTTGTATTAGGAATCTAAACATGCCCCTGGGCCCCCAGAGAGCTATTCAGACCTTTTTGCGATGTTGGGATCCTGAAGACACGGGGAACTCTTTGGCCATGCCTGCGTCACTACGCACTGCTGGACGGACCGTGGTGTTCTTGATGGGGAGAATGGGATAGTGTTCATTATTCTGTTTTTTTCGAAACTTACATTTAATGAATGAGGTATTCATTCATTCACTTAACAGATATACTTCACACTTCTTCTGGTAGGTATCCAGCGTATGACTGGGCGGTCACAATAATGATGTCCTCTTCCCTACTCGTCTTATTTAATAGATCCGGGGATATTCAAGGTGGAAACTTTCCATGGGTATGTAAAATAATGAAATTATAGTTGACAAATAATTGTGATGAACGATTTAATTATGCTTTTTGGGTTCATTTTATACCACACAGCGGTGCTGTGGACCTAAACCTGACCTAATAGTGTACCTCTATGAAGTGGTTCAAGACAGTCAATTCATGGAGGACACTTGATTTTACACATAGTAAATATGGAAAAAGATGAAATACAAAACCATGTTTCCATCCAAGCATTTTATGCAAATGATCAAATTATAAAAGTTGGATTGAAGCAACAAATTCAACAAAACTTCCACAAGATCCCTAAAAAGGTTTTACACGTCAGGTGTTTTTGAAGAGTTTATATGACAAATAGGCAATGCGAATGCATTTGCCAAATCAATAAGGAATATTAGACGACAGATCAGCAGTTTGGTCCCATTACATTGCACAACGATTGTAATCTGTGCAGCAAAGGACTCTCTAAATGGTCTCCAGCCAGACTTCCCCCAGATCTGTTAATGCACTGCTGCACCTATAGAGAAGACTCTCCGCTACATATAAAGCAGTGGCGGGCCGTCAGAGCCTGCAAAGCCTTCTCTGCTGGCCTAAACGGAATCACAACATTTTTTATTTTATTTTTTATAAATTTATAAAAATATTTTTCCCATTATCTTATTTTCTCATTGCACAGCTACTGTCTTCCTCAGTTGCTCTGCTTCCAGTGCAGCTTGTTTTAAGTAGAGCTTTTATCCAATCAGATTTCTCCTCTGTGTCTCTAGGTAAGAAGAGAGGCCCGAGGCCTGCAGACTCACAAGTTGCATCCATGTGTAGTTTAAGTGAATGGGGACGATATTGTTGATTGTCATCGTGTTCAACCAATCAGATCTTTAGTTTGACATGTTGGGTGTATTCTTTGACGTGTCAGAGCCCGCTATCCCTATACTAGCCGGCCCACCACTACGTCACTATTAGTGCAGCGATTGGTCAGTGGGCGAGCACGTGACTATCGTGAAACCAAACTTAACAGCAGAGGCTTAGTCGGCGTTGTGAATCACATCACGTGATGCAGCTCAGCCAATCAAATATGGGCATTCTGACAAGTTTCCTGACTCGAGTACCACACACCGTGACACAGGGGGCTGAGACGAGGAAGGAGATTGCACAGCAGTACGTTTAATGTTTGGGTTGTAAAAGTGAAATCATAAGACGGTCTCCCAAAGAGACGAATGGGCCGCGGCTTGTCATTAAGGGATGATGGTGGGTCCCACAGCCAGACCAGCTGAGAACCACTGTCCTACATGAGCACAGAAAACATTATATTTTCCTGAATTTAAGCTTCTGCATTTTCCAAATGCTCTAGCATTATCCAAACGTATTGTAAGCCTCGTACCGAACTGTTTAATACGAGTACGTACAATAGTTACAGCTTTAGAAACGAATAATAGCTGTGGCGCCATCATGTGGTTATAAGGTGGTATTTCAGCTGCATGACAGCAATGAAGGCCTGGGTATAAAATGCACGGCCCGCCACTGATATAAAGAGACCCTCTCTGTCATCAGCTTGCTTTGGAAAGCAAGTACTATTATCTCATATGAGCTGAAACAGAACGACCCAATAGCTGTAAGGTCTAGACCGCCAAGCCCTTTTGTCCCCACGGTTTCCTTCCTGACATTAGAACCTTTTGCTCAGGTAGACACTTCCTTTGCCTCAACCCAGCTGATGGAAACACACCTAATTTGCATTCCATTTTTCTTATCCAGGTTTCCATCCACGATATGTGGCCCAACTGTGAACGCATGAAGATAAACAGTTGGTTTGGGGGCTGTGAATTCTCCAGGCATGTGCCATTAAACCATTGCAAAAGAAGAGATTATGTCATTAAAGGAGCCGGACAAACCTCAAACCTTTGTGGAAACATTGTGATGGAAACATGGCATTAATGTTTGTTCTATGACTACCATATCTCAAGCAATAACGGAGCAGAACATCGTTAGGGGTAGTAATGGGGGTTATGTTAAGAAAGGTGCTATCCCATAAGCTGCACTGTATTCTTGGTAGGGTTTACCACACATTCGCTGTCATTCGTGGTAATGTGTGGACTCATATAAGACGTGTAGCCCGTGTGTGGACGTTACATTGATGCTGAAGCTGATGGCTTTTTGCTCCCGAAGAGC
Source organism: Leptoclinus maculatus (assembly GCA_032191485.1). Lineage (NCBI taxonomy): Eukaryota > Metazoa > Chordata > Actinopteri > Perciformes > Stichaeidae > Leptoclinus > Leptoclinus maculatus. Next base: position 328,050 of record JAVDOI010000060.1, on the reverse strand, counting down.
TGATCCTCCGAAAGGTTTCCCATCATCCTCTTCGTCTGAAACATGAGGCATCGCCACCGGCAGCTCTCCTTTACTGTCCACAATCATCTTGCATTTCTACAAACACACACAGGAAATGAAGTTCAGGCATTTACACAAACGAGGAAAAGAATCACATTTAAAAAAAAAAAAGACATGATAATAATTCCTCCTGTCTTTTAGCGGCACGTAGAATAAACCTGCTTCTGCGTGGACGTGCTCTGCTTCTGGACAAGTTGTATGCTTGCACTCAGATATGTCGTTACTCGCACAGATTTTCTACACTGTAGAAAGGCAACAACAAATATATCTCCTTTCAGGAGGAAAGTGAAAATGAAACCAAAATGAACTACCTGCAAGGTACATTAGTCCAGTCGAGTCCATTCAAGTCCAGTCCGTGTTTTCCAACAAGTCGGTGGAGGTTTGTTGCATGAAACTCATATCGACTCTCCTTCCCCAGGAACACAGCTCGTGGTAATACGCTAACGCCAACTGGACCATGGCAACACTCTACTCCACCATGGACCTTCGCTACCTTAGAAAACATCCCAACTGCATGGACCTCCTCAAAAACAGCTGGTACTTCGCAGAGCCAATCCCACAACACAGCTAAACAGAGGTTCTTATCAATGTTGGTTGACAACCACAAATTCTTTATTATGTCATCATGACAAATAACATTTGTTCCTCACATCCAGTCAAAAGGGAATGGTATCTGAACCCTATCCTGAACCCGACCAACATGTCCTCTGTAGAGGAGGCCGAGTTTGAAGTCTCAGGGGAAGCCTCATCCATATCCCTGGCACGGGGCTCTAAGGGAGTCAAAAAGCTCCTCAGCACTAAGGTGTGGACGAGATTCACCCTGAAGGCTCTGGACATTGTAGGGCTTGTCTTGGCTGACACACATCTTCAGTGTCACATGGAGGTCAGGGACAGCACCTGTGGAGTGTGCTCCAATTATCGGGGTATCGCACTGCTCAGCCTCCTTGGGAAAAACGGATTCTTAGGTGCTGGAAAAGAAAGGCTCTCAGACTGTCGCACCTCATATCCAGAAGGAGCAATGTGGATTCCGTCCTGGCCGTGGAGCAGTGGATGAGGTCTTAACCCGTGCTGGGCTCTTTGCCCATCTAGTCTACAGTGGGAGGGCGAGTTGTTACGAGTCAAAGTGAGAGCCGTGTCTGTATTCTCGGTACAAAGTCAAACACGTTTCTCGTGGACGAAGCAGGATTTGGGGTTAGTGAGGTTCACTTCTTACCTGGTAGATCGCCATGGTTACTGATGCTGAACACCTAACCTGCTCTGGAGCAAGTTAAGAGATCAGACTAAAAGCAACACATGCCAAAAGGACAGCTGGCAGTAAATCCCCGACTGTGTGAACAGATTTATAATATCACTGCTTCATCTACAGCACGACAGATCTGACTATGACTACATGTGTGTAAAATCAATCAGTGTATATTCTCATCATATATATCACTTCTGTGTTTTAGCTTCCTGAGCAGTGTGTTGCAGTGTAACACATGTCAGAGTGGTGTCTTACGCTCACAGACTGGATGCGGCGTTGCTTTAATGTACGCTGCGATGATAATAAGTTATGGAAGGGAACCTTATTACTTCTTAGAATTCATGTTTTTATTAATTAAGAGTACACTAAAGCACCACATTCATTCAGCAGAACACACACGTATAGTGAGATCCGTCGTGCTCGAGATGAAGCAGTGATATTATAAATCGATTCATTTCACATTCGCACAGTCAGCAATTTCTTGCCCGCGGCCCTCCCCTGCATTTGTCAGTTTAAACTGTAATTGCAGTCTCGATTATGTGTTCAACTTCTTCCTATTTTAGCGGATATTATACTTTCCTCTTGGTTTCTAAAATGCGTCGCTCTGCTGACGGCAGACTTGTGCACGTTTTTGTGATTGGTTACATGCTGCAAACCCCGTGTTGAGTTTGGAGATATTAAGAGTTTTCACATTCATTGTTATTACATTCATTTTGATTTCTCTCCATGTGCAGTGGAACTGTCAATTAACACAGGCGCTGCTCTATTCCTTACGTCTGTAAACTCCTTGATGCTGATGCTGTTGGCCTGCTTCGCTACTTTCCTCTTGACTTCCTCCAGAGCGATGTTGGGTTGGGAGGAGACAGGAGGCGGCTTGTTGGTAATGGATGGCAGCGGGAGCAGTGAAGACATGCCCATGCTAGACAACGCCGCTGTCATGGTGGCTTTCAGGAAGAAGGAGACACAGAGAGAACGAGAACAAATGAAAAACAATGACAGCAAGTGTTCGCTTCAAGCTAGTCAACTGTCTCAAGAGGCGGAGCTACGATGGCAACTGAAAATAGCCCATTTGAACGATGTAAGTTCCCTAAATTCTTAACTCATAGGCTACGACGACATGATGACTCATACAAATGACATAAATCTGTAATACCCAAGAAAACCTGCGTAGGCGTGCCCATGCCTCAGCCTGTCATCATACTGTATGATGGGGTTCTGTGTATTCCATTGTAAACTCAATATATATAGTCACGCCCAATTGCCAAGACTTCCCAGTCCATTAAATCAATGCAGCTAGACTAATAAGCAGGCCTCACACAAACTACAATATACTATAACCTTCATGAAGGTTGAAATGATCTAATTCATCACTAAATCAGACCTGACGGGATGTCCAATTACTGGACAGATGGACGAATTTTTGAAGAAAAAAACCATGCAGAAAGGACATAAGAGTCAAAATCATACCAGCCGTCATACTGGCCATAGCAGCATTCATGGCCATACTTGGCAGAGCCAGGGGAAGCACTGTGGACCGCAGGCTGGCAGGGATGGGCATACCTGCTTTGGCACACATGGCAGCAGCATTGGCCTTGGCAATTTCCAGCAACTGGTCCTTATCTGAGGAAACGCAAAAGAATAAACATAAAAATACGATGACGGTATCGGCTGATTAAAGTGTACATGACATGGATTCGTCCCAACCGGGAGGCTCCGTGTCAGCATGCAGGGCTCAGGGCTGATTTAAACCGTCGACGGTGAGTTGAGCCTTTTCATATTAACAACCGGCATTGATGTGTTCCATCACAGTGTGTCAGTGTGCAGTTACTCTTTAACTGGGTGTGTTGATGCGATACCTGCTTTCGCCTAGTTTCTTTACACGGTGGATGTCTGTTCACAAGCCAACAGAATCAGTTCATAGCTGGCATTGTTTTTGGGAGGTTGAGCAACTGTTGCTGAGATTAATGCACCTAAAGATGGAGGATTATCACCTAGAATGTGACCGATTGTTGCTGCTATGTCGACAGGAAGACATCAGACAGATGTGAAAGTGTTCTAAAGTAGCTCCATTGAAAGCGATTGGCTCAATGAACCGCAGCGTCAGTGGGAGAGACATGTGTAGGTGATGGTTGACTAAAGTTAATGTTACACAGCCCCTGAGGAAACACACACATGACGTGGAGCTTCTCTTCTGTTGGAAAACTGCTTTATATATAATAATGCAAATAGATAAAAAAAACAGCTGGTGCACGACATTCAGATGAGTGATTTCATATCCTCTGACCCAGTTCACTGATGCGTTGAGGGCTGTTACTCAAACTGCAGAGTTTCCGAGTAGGGGATCTGTTTTTGCGGAGGATGAGTACGGGGGAGTGACTCGGCTCTCGTTTCCAGCGGTCCCTCTGGCTGTACGTGGCCCTCCTCCGGCCGTGCGACGCCGACCGTGAGCGTGACCTCCGCGAGCGGCGGCCCCCTGACCTGCACAGACAACATCTCTCAACTCAAGAGTATTTGACAGCTCAAATCCTCAACTGTAAACTTGACTCAGTAAACAAGAAGAACACAATGGGGCCGGAGTTATTGCGTTCACAATAATTTAGATACAACTAGATCTTAATAGAGACGAAAAGCCGCACTCCACCTGGACCGTGACCTCTTCTTCTTCGAAGGACTCCTGGATCTGGATCCCCTCCTGTGGCTCCTACATGGTGACTTGGATCTTTTCGGCCTCTTTGATGACTTTGTTTCTTTTTTCCTCTGTGGGGACTTGGATGATTTCCTCTTCTTCTTTGCTGGCGATTTAACATTAGAGTCAGACGACCTGGGGCAGTGTGATGCTTTGAGCTGAGGGGGGCTGGGCTCAGCGGTCCGGTCCCGTTCAGTAGATATGGACTGATCCAGTGTGGACTGGGGTGCGCCACAACCTGCAGCTTTGGCATTAAGACCACAAGACATATTACTTGGACACCCTGAAGACATTATACAACTATTTAAAGACTGTGTGTAAGACCAATAGACTGTTTATTTAGAGAATTACTACCACACATAGATGGTTATGAAACAGGTCCTACCTAGTCTCTGTGTTGAGTCCTCTTTGTTCTCTGGGGGCGTTCCTCTCTGGTCGTGGCTCTGTGGCTCTGTGCTGGACTCTGGCAGCCCCTCTGCCGCGATGCGACTTCGGGTCGGGCTGCAGGCCAGCAGAGGGGGCTGGAGGCCCTTTGAGGGACTCTGGGTGGACTGTGTGGATTCATCCAAAGCTCCCCTTTTCTCTGAAGAGCTGTCGTGGCAGGATTAAAGCACCATCACAGTGAGAAAAGGCACGACTATGACGCTTATGCAGCATGGAAGCAGCCCGACTCTTTGCTCACAGCGTGTGAAGGGGCACCGTGATTATCTACATGCGTGTTGAGCCATTACAGTTATCAAAACCCACCTTTACAGAACTGCTTTAATGTGTGTTCCAGGTTTTTAGTGTTTAGCTTTTTCAATTCAAATTGTCTATTACTTACAGGTACATACATGAAATGTGACCTCTGCATTTCCAGTGCTCAGGGACACTTCGGCATGCAGACAGCAGGAGAGCCGGGGGATCAAACTGCCAACCTGGTGGTTTAAAGGGCGACCCGCTCTCCCCACTGAGCCCACGCATTTCTCTCAAGAATCAACCAATCAGCTGATGCTTTCCCTCATACCTGGACCGGGGGGTCGTGGATCTTCGGTGGTGGTGTCTAGGCCGAGAGTTCCTCCTCACTAGACAGGAATGTGAACGAGAATGGGAATGGGACCGTGAACGGGAACGAAACCTCCTCCTGCCGAGTCTTTCCTCGTCGCCTCTTCCTTTATTGGAGCTGTCCTGTTAGGGGAGTGGAAAAGAAGGAGAAGCGTCAAAGTGTACATGATGGTGTTTGCAGTCACATCCAGATTACATGTCGCTCTTACTTATGATTGAGGGGAACATAGCTGGATTTCAATATACATGAAGTAAAGTCAACTATGCACTCATACCTTGACTTTTTGTCCCGGTTAGTCGTTTGGTGTATTTACCTGTTTCGGGATGATGTCAGGCAGCTCCTCTCGTCGCCTTGGTGAAATGCTCTGACCGCTCGTACTTTCCCTCTGCTTCGACACAAACTCTGAGTCGCAATCTGATGAGTTCTCTTCGCCTTTCCTCCTCCTCTTCTTCTTCTTCTTCCTCTTTCCCGTTGAATGCCGCTTGTGGCATCTGGACTTACTCTCGCCCTCCACACCTGGACACACACACACACACACACAGTAGAGCAGCATGTAGAAACAACTGTAGAGATGACGCATTGGACAATTATCTTAAGGAGTACGGTGATGTCGCCAGTCAAATGGGTTTGATACGGCGCATATCAGCCACGACGGAAAAAAAAACAGAGAAAGTTTAAAGCGCTGTCCTTAAGAGAAGCACACCCTCCTGCTACGTTCACACTACAAGCGACACAGCCGGCTGCTGCTTGACCGGTCTGACGCGCTACGAATCTAAGTCGACAATCACCCAATCATATGTCGTTGTTTACACAGCAGCTGCCAGGAGCACAAAATCCTCTCTAAAGCCAGTATTTGGGTTGTCCTCTGAAACATGGCAGTGCAACATGGACGACACCATTAGACGACCCGCTCCAGATGTAGATATGAAGGGCTCATTCCAAGGGAACGAAAACACAAACATAGTTATAATTTATTATTTTCCATTCGTTCTAATAGATCCCCCAAAGTCCTACACACTGGCCCTTTAACACCATAACAACAGCTGTAGTGTAGCTGGCCACGCATTGTTCCCGCAGTGGGGACATAAACTAATTCAGTGTTTTTTTTCCCCGACAGCTGATCAACACACGGGTTTAGAAATGATGCAAATGAAATAAGGACGGGCAGACTTACCTTGCTCCTTATTTGGCTCGCTGGGCGCTCCTCCTCTGTGGAAGTAAAGGTAAAACATTTGAAAGGTGGATAACAATAGAAAAGTGGCAGGAACCTTTTTCTGTCAACAGTGAGAGAAAGATTTCAAAATAAAAGCAACACTCTTACGCGTTACTTTACAAGCCAAACGTTGCAAACGTCTAGAACAGCTGGTGGGCCTCAGAGCTTCATCTCGTGCCAAATGGTTATTATACTACTATTATTAACTATTACTAATTTATGAATTCCCATAAATGCAAAACATAGCAATTCAAACAATGCATGATTTCACTGATCAGTTTACGGTTAACATCACCCAGCCAATCAGGACACATCATCAGGTAGAGACAGACCTGTTTCCACCGTTCCATCGGACAACGCCGCCAGTAAAAGCTCCAAAGAAAAATAAGCTTAAAGACTTTTAAAAATGGTCATATTTATTTGGGAAGGTGGTTAACAAGCAGACGAGGGCCTGAAGTTACAAAAGGTTCAGAACCCTGCACTTAAAGATCCGTGGCAGTGCCTCCATCTTTACCCTTTTTACACCTCTTCACTTGTTAACACCTGTCCAGACTCGATGCTTTCAGAGAACTACTGGATCTTATTTGGGCTTTTACATTTTCAATTGATGTATGCATAGTTTGTGACAGTTTTAAAATCATATATGTTTCAGAATGTGTTACCACAGAAAGCATCTTAAAGGCGTCACATAAAGGTATATGTATGTTTCTATGTACATATCAGAGAAAACAAAAGGAAAAAAGTACATGAAATACATGAGTATATTTGTAGTGTAGTATGAGAGTTAGAGGGCAGGCAGGTGTAGAGATGACTGGATACCGAGAGTTGATCAAATATAGCTGTTACGTAGAGTTACGTGAGTTTTTTTGGCTCCAGTCCTGATAAGAGTGCTATGTTATTGAGTAAACGGGCGACTGTGGCTCAGTGGTAGAGCAGGGTCGTCCTTCAATCAGAGGATCGGCAGTACGATCCCCCGGCCCCGCTAGTCCATGTCGATGTGTCCTTGAGCAAGACACTTCATTTAAAACTGCTCCCACAGGTGTGTGAATGTAGTATGAATGTTAGTCCTGATGGGCAGGTGGCACCTTGCATGGTAGCCCCTGTCATCAGTGTGTGAATGGGTGAATGATGACAAGTAGTGTCAAAGAGCTTTGAGTGGTCAGAAGACTAGAAAAAAACAAGTCACTTAATCCAAATACTGAGCTAATAAACTAAAATGATTGATATATGATATATGACTTGAATGAAAGGTTTGCATCGGACCTGAAACCTGACGACTTATCACTCTTGTTGGAGTTTTTGGAACTACAGAAGATCTCTGGCGTACTGCAGATACTTGCAAGTTTAAATATCAACGTATCAACATACTCACACACTTAACGTTAATTAGCGACCGCTGATGTGACCTGCCGCCGCATTCATCATTTTAACTGCTGATGGTTAGTCACCCCAATTTGGGGTTCAGTGTCTTTCCCACGGATGACCCGCTCTACCTCTGAGCCACAGCGGGGCCATTGGTATTCAGCAACCATCTCTTCAATAGTCTACACTGTCAATATATAGCGTTGCCTACTTCTATGTGTTATCTGACTTGGTGATGCTGTATTCTGCTGTTGCATAAGACGTGCTCGGCAGTTGGATTGAAAGTAGCCTATGTATGTACGTTGAGCTTGCTGTGATGTGTAAAGACTTTTGTATGAGTCCATTTTCTTTATTGCACAGTTTAGTGCTCTTATGTGGCTTACTAGCACTAGTTACTATTCATCAGCTGAACCGAGGAGGTTACTTCCTGGTATGGAAGCAGAACCACAGTGTTATTACGTCGTTTGAAGAAGACCATTTAGTGAGTATTGACAGCCATTCACAAAGCTTCACCTTGGCTGATGTTTGGCTCCTCCCTCCAGCTCTGGCCCAGACTCTGAGCTGCTCTCCTTCTCTCGGTTCCTCCTCTTCTTCTTACTTTTGTGTTTTTTGTGCTTCCTGTGTTTCTTTTGTGAACCACTGGCCCTTAAGTCTTCCTGCTTGTTTCTTTCTGAAGTGGCCTTTTCTGTTTCAACCATTTCAATGCCATCACCCACTCCGTCAGCAGCACTAAGGGACACACAGAGGCAGAACAGAAGAGTTATTATTCACTTGTTCATCTTACTGCCCAGCACAGCTCAGTGTTCGATGAGAACATTCATTCAGAGGACGAGTTATCTCAATACATCTGCTGAGTAAAAACCAGAACAGACCTTCTGGTGCGTTTAACATTTGATGGGAATTTACTAAAACAAGTTGTATTTTCAATGCAGCTGCCAGGAATCAAAACCTGTAGCTACGTTTTACAGGAATGGGTAAGTTATGCTGGACCAACGCTATGTCTGATTCAATATTTAGTTTTAGTTAATCATGTGCTTATTGTTCAGGAACTCGAGGAGAAAGGACTTTATTTACAAGGGTGCGTGGAGACTCGGAAGCATGACGTTACATGCATCTTTTGAGTATGCATTTGTTCCTCTGAAAGCGAGCTAACGGGAATACTTCATGCATTTATGCAATGTGTGTAACTAGCTAACGACTGGAAAGGTGTGTATTCCACAGAAACTATCGTTGTTGCCACAGTAACGTTAACGTAAATACAAACAGGGCCGCTTTAACGTTAACCGCTTCGTGAATCAACTGACAACGGGGATTTTACATGCACTCCCTCCAGCTATAACACCGTTACTATTTGTATCTCAACGTTTAAATGTATAAATAAAAAACTATGACATTAGCTTGTTATTCCCGAGCAGCAAGCGGCCGCAGTAACGTTAGCTGGAAAACATCACTGTTTAGTCACGTTACAGTCATGTTAGTTCACTTCTATTCACTTGCTAGCGAATAGTATTTAACTATCACTAGAAATAAAACAAAACACAACATCCACATACGTTTTGTCTTCATTCTGGTCTTCAATTTCTCTTATCTTATTCAATATAAAATCTTGGAAAATTTGCTCTATATTGGCCGCCATGTTTACGTGTGTACCTCATTGTATGTCCGGGTAGGAACTATTTCGTTCTTCGCTATGTTCCGGATGTCGGTATGTCTCCGCATCGTCAGCTGGGCTACTCAGTGGCTGCGGTCGAAAAGTCCAAAACGTACCTCCTAACGTCTATTCCTAACCACTTTTCATTGACCTGAATGGAAAACGTCATGAGTTCAAGGGAAGATGTGAAAGACAATTCATGAGGAGTTAGGAAAAGACAACCGTGGTGCTTAGAGAATCCACTTCACTTCCACTAAGCGTAATTGTGATGCAACGGCGCATGTCACTGACGGAGGTCTGCTACGGCAAAACTACAACGAAGGACTACAAAAAGCGCAACTAAAACATGACCCAAATAAATCTATTATTCATAACATGAAGGCTATATGAAACGCTCCTTCTGTGACAGACTGCTTCACTCGAGGTGTGAAGGATAGAAACCGGAGCTGATGCAATATCAATGAAACCATTCAATATCAATATTTCCTTTGTGCAATAATGTGGATTCAACGGTTCGGTTGTATTGTGCTTTTTAACAGTTTAATAATCTATCATAGGCCTAGCTTTTTTTTTTTTTTTACTGATGCTTCTTGTTATTGACAATGAAAATGTGTTCATTGACAGTTTGCTTTATATACTGTTAAATAATTAATTTAAGAATTGATTTATATACTTGTTTTTTTACCTTGAATGTTACTTGTTCGACTAGATGGTTGTCACTGTCTATTCATATTCATCAACGTGAATCCCATTAGTTTATGACTGTATGAAAATAATTGTTAAACCTGTGCAAGATAGGCATATTGTTTGTTTTCATGGACGGCCAAATGGTGCGGTGCCAAAAGGAATTGTGGGGCAGCATTATGTATGGGGGTGATGTGAGACTGTCAATTTGTGAGTATTCTGGTGGCAGCATTCTGGATTACCTGCAAACGGTTAAGAGCAGATACACTGAGTGGGGAGAAAAGTGTGTTACGAGAAGAGATAAAGGCGTGTATGATCATCTCTAGTTCAGCTGTTGATACTACAGATCTCAGTTGACTGTTATTTCTTAGGTGGAAGAAACAGGATCTAGACAGCTGCTTAACATGGTGGTCAAACGACAGGGATTGATCCAATATTACCCCTAGATTACGCAGGTTGAAGTGGACAGCAGAGGAGGGTGGACCAATACTCTGCTTGATTGTAGGGACAACTTCATCTGGTGCAATAATCAGAACCTCCGTCTTATTAGCAATGAGTTGTAAGCAGTTTTCTGCCATCCAGTCTCTAATAGCATTGACACAGTCTAGGAGCCTAGATAACCTGAAAGCTTCACTGGGTTGAAGGAAAGACAGAGTTGAATATCATCCGCATATAAATAATATGCAACATTATAACTTTTTATAATCTGTCCTAAAGGTAACAAATATAAAGAAAATAACAGAGGCCCCAGAACCGAGCCCTGCAGTACACCGTCCACAAGACAGTGGAGAGCTAACAGACACATTCTCCCACAGAGACGGTAAAACTTCTGTCAGCGAGGTAAGATGAAAACCAGTCTAATGCTATACCAGATATGCCCACCCAATCACGTAGCATCTTCATCAAGATGTTATGGTCTACAGTTTTGAACGCAGAACTGAGGTCGAGAAGTACTAACAGAGCAGTCACCTGCATCAGAAGACATTAAAATATAATTTGAAACCCTCAGGAGAGCGGTTTCAGTAGAGTGCTGTTTCAAAACCCTGACTGGAACTTGTCGTACATATTGTGCCTCTCCAGTGCAGCAGTAAGTTGGCTAGCCGCAACATTCTCTACAATTTTTGATAGGAGAAGGCAGTTTTGATATACGCCTATAGTTCATGGGCAAAGCAGGATCTAAGTTTGGTTTCTTTAATACAAGCTGGATAGTGGCATGCTTAAAATAGGAGGAGACATTTCCTGTAGAAAATGAGCCCCCGGCTGAGCGCCGCTGTGTTGGAGTTCTCCCCGGAGTCGAGAGGGTTGCGGCTCTGACTGTTGTTTGTGCTTATGCACCAGGCAGTAGTTCGGAGTATCCGGCCTTCTTGGAGTCGGTGGGAGGGGTCCTGGAAAGGGCTCCGCCTGCTGACTCCATAGTTCTCCTGGGGGACTTCAACGCTCACATGGGCAATAACGGAGAAACCTGGCGGGAGGTGATTGGGAGGAACGGGAGACATCGTCGGGCGGTGTAAAGAGCACTTTGAGGAACTCCTAAACCTGACCAACATGTCCTCTGGAGAGGAGGCAGAGCCTGAAGACTTGGGGGGGGGGGCTCAACCATATCCCTGGCGGAGGCTGCTAAGGTAAGCTCCTTGGTGGCAAGGCGCCGGGGGTGGATGAGATCCGCCCTGAGATGCTGAAGGCGCTGGACACTGTTGGGCTGTCTTGGCTGACACGCCTCTTCAATGTCACATGGGGGTTGGGATCAGTGCCCATGGACTGGCAGACCGGGGTGGTGGTTCCCATTTTCAAAAAGGGGAACCAGAGAGTGTGCTCGAACTATCGGGGTATCACACTACTCAGCCTCCCGGGGAAGGCTTATGCCAGGGTGCTGGAAAGGAGGCTCCGACCGTTTGTCGAACCTCGGATTCAAGAGGAGCACTGCAGATTGTGTTCCGGTCATGGAACAGTGGACCAGCTCTTTACCCTCGCAAGACTACTGGATGGGTCCTGGGAGTTTGCCCAACCAGTTTACATGTGCTTTGTGGACTTGGAGAAGGCTTTCGACGGGGTCCCTTGGAGGTTTTTGTGGGGGGTGCTGCGGGAGTATGGGGTGCCGGACCCGTTGCAACGGGCCATCCGGTCTCTGTACGACTGCAGTAGGAGCTGTGTTCGTATTCTCTGCAATAACTCAGACACGTTCCCGGTGGGTGTTGGCCTCCGCCAGGGCTGCCCTTTGTCACCGGTCCTGTTCGTGACTTTCATAGACAGGATATCTAGGCGCAGCCAGGGGGGGGAGAACGTCAGTTCAAGTATCTCGGGGTCTTGTTCACGAGTGAGGGTAAGATGAAGCGGGAGATTGACAGGCGGATCGGTGCGGCTGCACCAGTAAAGCAGGCGCTGCACTGCACCGTCTTGGTCAGTCTACGTTCCGACCCTCACTTATGGTCACGAACTCTGGGTCGTGACCGAAAGAACGAGGTCGCAGCTACAAGCGGTCAAAATGAGTTTCCTCCGTAGGGTGGCCGGGCTCAGCCTTAGAGATAGGGTAAGGAGCTCAGACATCAGGAGGGAACTTGGAGTTGAGATGCTACTCCTTTGCGAAAGGAGTCAGCTGAGGTGGTTTGGGCATCTAATTAGGATGCCTCCTGGGCGCCTCCCACAGGAGGTTTTCTGGGCATGCCCAACTGGTAGAAGACTCAGAACACGCTGGAGGGATTACATCTCCCAGCTGGCCTGGGAACGCTTCGGGATCCCCCAGAATGAGTTGGAAAATGTTGCGGGGGAGAGGGAAGTCTGGGTCAGCCTGCTTGGCCTGCTGCCACCGTGACCCGATCCCGGATAAGCGGAAGACAAAGGATGGATGGATGGTATAACATCCAGAGGGCAAGATGATGGCTTTGTTTTCTTAATTAAGTCCATCAGGTCTTGAAGGATGATAGGCTGGAAAGAGTCCAGAACAGTAGGAGAATAAGAGGAGCTACATCTAGATGAACCAATCCCAGGAAGAATACCGGACCTAATAGCCGTTATCTTATCAATAAAAACGGTAAGGAACTTGTTACAATCATCAAAAGAAAAGCATGGTAATGTAGAGACCAACGGTGAAACAATTGTATTAATTGTGTCAAACTAAATCTTAGGATTTCTCTTTGAGGAAGAAATTAAGTTTGCAAAGTAAGCAGTTCTAGCTTCCTTTACTACAGCATGAAGAGAAACTCAGAGATCTTTGAGGTACGTGCGATGCACTTCTCGCCCAGTGGCTTTCCATAGCCACTCTGTCCTACGACACTTCCGTCTCAGGCTGCAGACAGTGTCTATCATCCAGGGAGAAGTGTTGTAGACATGGGGACTTTTTGACAGGGTATAAAACAAATCCTTGAGAAGATTTATATTACAATTTCACTGGATTATTGTTTATGACGACCCCTACTATGTACTTGTCTAATTTCATGAGATTTTACTGTACACCTTTAGAGAAAATGAAAGGCAAAGTCAGCTCAAAAAGCATTCATTTTCACGATTTCCTCATATTTGGACTTTGATTACTGGAATTCCTTAAGAAGTTAGAATAAACTTTTACGAGATTGTTGTTTATGACCAACCTTACTATGTCCATGTCTAATTTCATGAGATTGTACTGTACACCTTTTGAGAAAATTAAAGGCAAAATCAGCCTAAATTAAATTATGATGTTCATAATTCCCCCATATTTGACAGGTTATAAAAACTTTACCTGCTTATAGTAATTCTCCAATAACAGTTCCATCTCCTCAGCATGGTCAATAGCCAAACTGCTCTCCTCCCTATAAAGACAAAAAGGTATTGTAGTTTAATACACATAACTAAAAGACCGTTTAAGAAAATGCCTGGTAGTTATTAAAATGTTCAGCAATAAGTGTGGCGATTTATTCATATTTTTGAATCGCTCTACACATTTTTGACAAACGTGTTTTAGTTGAAACATGACACAACACTCGGAGTCACCCAGACCTTTGTCCACATTATACACAACTTCAACAAGACGAGTAACCAGTGGTGCCGTTTGGTCACGATGGAGAGAGAAATGCCATCTAGGCTGTCCAATAAATGAAAATGATATGGTAGTATAATAGATGGAATTATTGAAATGCATTACAAGTCGGTGCTTCAAAAATATTTGCATCTATTTTCAATTAAACTGTAAGAAACGTGATCGTTTTTCATTCAACTTTTTTGTTAGACAGAGGAATTTTTCTTAACAAGTGGATGCAAAATTGAGCAAAAATGCATCAATTTGCCTATTTCAGGTCAGACTTTTGTGGCTACATATATTTGGGTGCATTGTATGATATCAAGTCAGGACAGGACCCGAGTTGTCACTTTTATTCATTTATACAACAAGAAAAAGATAATCTTTTCTGTTTATTCCCCTTCTTGGAAGCTGGTGAGACTTTCACACTTGAGACTTAAAGGTTCTCTCGGGAGTCAAATCTTCAACCCCTGCATCTCCATCATCTGCGCATGCGCCTTAGTAGGTGAGAACATGTATTTACTCGTTCGATTGGACAGAAGAGTTGCACTGCAGAGAGCCTTTGTGGAGGGCCCAGTCCTCTCACAACCTCACCCCACCCTGCCTCCACACAGATGCCAGTAATGCAGGCTGTGCTGGCCCAGGTGACTCCTGGAGTAGAGAGAGTGCTGGCTTAACCCAGCAGACAGTTCAACAAGGCTGTGCTCGCTGTGGTCAGTGCCATCCGACATTTCAAATATGACCTTGGGGGCCTCCACTTCACAGTCAGGACCGACCACTCTGCCTTACAGTGGCTCATTTCCTTCAGAGAGCCAGAAGTCCAACTGGCTCGCTGGTTTGAGGAGCTGCAGGCGTATGATTTCACTGTGGTCCACAGACCAGGGGCAGGGCACGGAAACACCTACGCACTTTCACGCCGCCCCGGCAGCACTCATGGCTGCAGCTACTGTGAGAAAAGAGAGGCGCAGGAAGAAGAGCGGCTGACAACCCCATGTGAAATGTGCTGCAGTGGGACCGGAGGGCACATCAGCAGGCCATGGACAGCTGTGGATGCAACAGAGTGGGGGTGTAGACAGGAAGAGGACGTCGACATCCACCACAGACCAGGGCAGAAACTTTGAGTCCCGTGTCTTTGCTGGCATTAGTGACAAACTAGGCACACCCCAAAAAACATGACATACAATTGCATTCAGTGTTGAGGAAAACATGAGATAAGCTTTCAGTTTTTGATTCAACATAAAAAAATAATTAAAAAACTAAATAAAAAAAGAAGTAAATCAAGACATAATTAAATAAATAGAATCAGGTAAAATGTTTTGTTTTCAAGCAAAGGAGTAGCAAAGGTGGATTAAATGTTTGTCCTAAAGATGCAGTATTTGACATGAGCACACACACACACACACACACACACACACACACACACACACACACACATGTATAGTGTATAACACACGGCCCGCCACACAGTATATATATATATATATATATATATATATATATATATATATATATATATATATCAGTGGCGAAAGGGAGTGGAGCATCAAGTGTTAGAGATACAAACAAGTTCAGCTTAAAATGGCTTTATGTACATTTTTGAATGGAACGGTTTTAATGTCCAGAATATTATTATTATTAGAAGAAGAAGAAGAAGAAGAAGAAGAAGAAGAAGAAGAAGAAGAAGAAGAAGAAGAAGAAGAAGAAGAAGAAGAAGAAGAAGAAGAAGAAGAAGAAGAAGAAGAAGAAGAAGAAGAAGAAGAAGAAGAAGAAGAAGAAGAAGAAGAAGAAGAAGAAGAAGAAGAAGAAGAAGTCCATCAGTCCTTCATCCAATCAGTGGAGTGGGCGCCGCATTAGTCCCCTCCCCCCAGAGAAACCGCCATCAGGAAGTTAGAATCAGGAAACAGACAGACGCAGCTCCACAACAAGGTAAACTTTTCATAGTTTCTCAGCTAACGCGAGCTAAGTGACAGTTTGAACATGTTGGGACTTTTTGGGGGAGTTTGTTGCCGCGCAATGTAAACGGTTGCAGTGTTTCCCCTCGGTTTACCGCTTTGGTAAACATCGGAACATTTCTTTTCATGACAATTATCCACAAAATATGCAGCTTTTGTCACTGCAGTGTGTCTTTCTGTGCTTCTGGAAGAACATTTCCAGAGACTCTTGATATTTATTTATGTATGTAATGTATGTATTTACTTACTTACCTACCAACCAAGATCAGTCTTGTACAGCCAGGGGGAGTATTTCCCCTCTGACAGCCAAGCTGGGTCGTGTGGGCGTGCACCACTTGGGCTCTTTTCTGTACTTTGACCCGGGGCAGGAGAGCTACTCCGGCAACACTCGCAGGAGAGCGAGTGTTGCCATCTTCACCACCCTGGGAGCGTTTAAAAAACGCAGATTATCTTCTTTTCAGCTGGTTAACGTGACATATTTTCCGACGCGCGCTCTCTGTCTGCTGGTGGGAGTGTGCTCACGTGTCTGCGTGTGTGTGTGCGCGCATCGGGGCGGAACTCCGCCGTGCGCGATACAGAGAGCAGAGAATTGTAAAAGCGCGACCATGTAGCGACAGAAATGACATGCCGTCGTGTAGAAAAGATAAATAACAAGACTATTTAGTTTGTTTAATAAAAGAACATGGTATAGACCTGTTCTATAGGAAAGTAACCTTAAATTACTTATGTTGTGATCTGGCGCTATATAGAAAATTAAATTGAACAATTAACTTGACCTTCAAGGATGGGGGCGGTACACATTAAGCTTTGTTTTGTTTGCGGCCAAAATAGTTAATTAAAGTTAACTTAAAGCATCAAACACCGGAATGGCACAGTCATGAATGTGGAAGTTGTGATCAACCACACAAGATTATGTTTTTAGATTAAACCTTTGTTGCACAACATGAGACTAATAGCCAACAATCGAGCGTTAAATATTACAATTAAACAGAAAATAGGATTTTCTACAAAATGTGGTGAGTGTTGTCAAATCTAAGAGCTAATCAGCTCTTTGATCAAGCAACAGCCAGGCGTTTCTTTAATGTGTTGATGATAAATGTTTGTGATAAACTGAAGGATGAAGTGTTTCTTTAATGTGTTGATGATAAATGTTTGTGATAAACTGAAGGATGAAGTGTTTCTTTATGTGTTGATGTTGAATGTTTGTGATAAACTGAAGGATGAAGTGTTTCTTTATGTGTTGATGATGAATGTTTGTGATAAACTGAAGGATGAAGTGTTTCTTTATGTGTTGATGTTGAATGTTTGTGATAAACTGAAGGATGAAGTGTTTCTTTATGTGTTGATGTTGAATGTTTGTGATAAACTGAAGGATGAAGTGTTTCTTTATGTGTTGATGTTGAATGTTTGTGATAAACTGAAGGATGAAGTGTTTCTTTATGTGTTGATGTTGAATGTTTGTGATAAACTGAAGGATGAAGTGTTTCTTTATGTGTTGATGATGAATGTTTGTGATAAACTGAAGGATGAAGTGTTTCTTTATGTGTTGATGTTGAATGTTTGTGATAAACTGAAGGATGAAGTGTTTCTTTATGTGTTGATGTTGAATGTTTGTGATAAACTGAAGGATGAAGTGTTTCTTTATGTGTTGATGATGAATGTTTGTGATAAACTGAAGGATGAAGTGTTTCTTTATGTGTTGATGTTGAATGTTTGTGATAAACTGAAGGATGAAGTGTTCCTTTGTGTGTTGATGTACAGAGAGAGAGATACATTTAAAGACAGTATCTGCTCAAACACCAGCGTCCATTAAACCAGTAACACTTCTTTCATGTTCCTTTTGTATTTCTTATCTGTTTACAGAAATTCTCTCTCGTCAATGGAGTTTTAAAGTTTTGACAGACATCTCCCATAAAGTTCAGCAGCAGAAAACATGGTCTCCGGCGGCCATATTACCCACGGGTGACGTGTGTCATAACAACCGGTCATCGGAACTTTAGTGGGGAGCTTTTGTCAGCTTTACAACAGAGACTGCTCACAGAAGTGACCACAGACGGTGCTTTCACAACGGTAATAAACCTTTATTTAGTTACACGTAGAGGTGTGTGATTTGATTTAGTTCTATTTATTTAAGATATTGTCTCGCATATTTGGGGAATGATTCATATTTAAAATATTTTTTTAAATAATACAATTGTATTCTAAAGTGACTTAAAACGCATCATGATGACTAGAAAATGTGTTCTAAAGAATGTGTTGGTCTCCACTGAGACAGGAAGAAGGCGTGTGGAGAAAGATCTGGACTGCAGACAGCCATTGAGACCAGCACTATGCAAAGTAAGATGTCTCTCTGCTGCATGGCGACACCAAGAAATGATTCATAGATGTGGCTTAAGCCATTTTTATTAATTAGTTCATTAGTTTTATTTAGGGCCCACATGGGATTACAAGACACGACGGTTTTACATATATGAGGGACAGGTAGGTAGACAGGTAGACTAGCAGGTAGGTAGACGGGTAGACTAGCAGGTAGGTAGACGGGTAGACTAGCAGGTAGGTAGACGGGTAGACTAGCAGGTGGGTAGACTAGCAGGTAGGTAGACGGGTAGACTAGCAGGTAGGTAGACGGGTAGACTAGCAGGTAGGTAGACGGGTAGACTAGCAGGTAGGTAGACGGGTAGACTAGCAGGTAGGTAGACGGGTAGACTAGCAGGTAGGTAGACGGGTAGACTAGCAGGTAGGTAGACAGGTAGTTAGATAGACAGGTAAGTAGGTAGCAGTGGTGGGCCTTCAGGGCCTGCAAGGCCTTCTCTGCTGGCGTAAACAGAATCACAAAGTTATAGCTATTTTATAATTTTATAATTTTTCTTAAATACACTACATGTATTATAATTTATAAAAATATTTTTCCCATTATCTTATTTTCTCATTGCACAGCTACTGTCTTCCTCAGTTGCTCTGCTTCCAGTGCAGCTTGTTTTAAGTAGAGCTTTTATCCAATCAGATTTCACCTCTGTGTCTCTGGGTAAGAAGAGAGGCCCGAGGCCTGCAGACTCACAAGTGAATCCATGTGTAGTTTAAGTGAATGGGGACGATATTGTTGATTATCCTAGTGTTCAACCAATCAGATCTTTAGTTTGACAAGTTGGGCGTATTCTTCGACATGAAGAATGAAGAATCTTGGCTGCTAATGTTTCTCTTTCACTTCTTCTCGCCATCAGGTGACGCTGACGGCAAACTGGATGCGAAAACTAATGAGGTGAGGGAGAAGCAGTTGAACAGCGTGAAGTTTATTTATTGAGGTTTCCCTACTGAGTAAATGTAATTATTGTGTACCAGGGGAACAAAGAGCAGATAATTGTGTTGTTACTTGATTTCTATTGAAATAACTAACTTTGTGCTTTTTTAATTACAGGCTCCATTATCTTTCATACCTGAACATGCAGCTGAATCTGCATACAGGTAATCCTGTGAAATACACTATTCCAGCTTCTTTCATGGTTCATCAAGTTGTGATTCTAAACGAAGGTCTGTTGTCTGTGGGGAGCAAGTCAAAACAGGACCTGGACCTTATTTATAAAACTGTGTGTAGAATCCATATAAAATATACACTGGGGCGGTTTGCAGCCGAGTGTGAAGTGGCGGGGATGAGAGTTAGCGCCTCCAAATCTGAGGTGCTCTGCCGGAAACCGGTGGATTGCTCCCCTCCAGGTGGAAACGGAGTGCCTACCGCAAGAGAAGGAGTTCAGGTATCTCGGGGTCTTGTTCATGAGTGAGGGTTCACAAGGTTGCGGTTACAAGCAGCCAAAATGAGTTTCCTCCGTAGGGTGGCCGGGCTCAGCCTTAGAGATAGGGTAAGGAGCTCGGACATCAGGAGGGAACTTGGAGTTGAGCCGCTACTCCTTTGCGTCGAAAGGAGTCAGCTGAGGTGGTTCGGGCATCTAATCAGGTTGCCTCCTGGGCGCCTCCCACTGGAGGTTTTCCGACCACGCCCAACTGTTAGGAAACCCCGGGGAAGACTCAGAACACGCTGGAGGGATTACATCTCCCAGTGGCCTGGGAACGCCTCGGGATCCCCCAGAATGAGGTGGAAAATGTAAATTAACAATACTGAGCGGCCAAGAATGACAAACTAACACTGTGGTTGCAACGAGTGGACGAAACACCGGGGTAGGTAAACTGTTGAGTAGATGAGTTGATGGAAGGCAGCTGTGTAGACTGGACAGGTGAGGTGAATGAATAGCAATCAGGAGACACACACACACACACACACACACAGTGACAGATGCTCCATAATCAAGAAGAATCTTCCCGGTTCTCTCACATGGCATTTGTCTTGAACGTCGCTGAGTGAACACAAACAAACCGAGGGGCAAATGCAACCACTGTACGAAGTTAGTCTCTGAATCGACAACAAAGCAAGCAAACTACGAGTCTGAAAACGCCCTAAATAAGAGTGGAGTTGTCGTCTCGGTCATCTGGGCCAATAGATGCTTCTTATATTAATTTGTCCTTTCCGTGTCCTACAGGTTCAGGTGTCCTGGTCCAGGTGTGTTCCAGTGTTCGTTGACTCAACTGGTGTTTGATATGGCTCAAGAGGCAGAGCTGCTGTACAGGGCTGTCCAATGGGATGAGGGCATCCTCCAACCAGCTGGCAAGAAGGCTGCAGGGCCGCTGTTCGAAATCAAGAGTTCTGAGGATGCTGCAGTCTGTCGGGTCCACCTCCCACACTGTGAAACAAAGGACGGTAAGGACATGGCTGTCTTCAGTGCTAAGGAATACATTAGTAAAACTACAAAGAGTTGTATTAATGTGTAAAACTAGCTGCATCTGGTGACATGCAAAATAATTAGTGCTGGGCAACGATTCAAATTTTGAATCACATGATTTTTCTGCGATTAATCGCATTGTTATGCGCAAAATTCAATAATGAATTCAAAAGTAGTGTATTGCGCACTTTTATTTTAAAAGTACTGCTATATGAACAAAAGTGCAATAACATTTGGTTTGCAAACACTTTAAACAAATAAGGTGCTTTTTAACAGCAGTATTCCTTTTATTCAGCCAGTGTTCACGACTTTATTTTCATGTGTACAATAGAAGCAATTTGAAATATACTTCTTGAAAACTGCAAACCTATCTACGTCATGTTTTTTATGTTTGTTAAATTCTCAGTAGCGATAACTAAATGATATATTCAAAACAAAACAACTTTAAAAACAAACAAACACAGCTGTTCACCACTCGCTGCCCGGTTCTTGTGTTAAAAATGTCCGCTTAATAATAATAATAATTGTCGGTGTTAATTAATGAATCCGTCCAGCCCTAAAAATTATAAATTATAATAGATTGGTAACACTAAATGCACAGATCCAGACGGATCACATGTGGGACAGGAAAATAATAATTAATTCAAAAATAATATGTAACTGATAGGGGCAAAGTGGGAGGCTCCAGAGTCAATTAGCTAACACTTCATTCAAACTAAAAAAAAAGCAGGCAATCAGCTCACTCTTCCACAATCTTTCGTTAGCTGTTCGAGGTTAGCCAACCACACTTTCTAAAACAATGAAAGTGAGCCACAGAGCAGCTTCCCAGAGGTACTCAGCAATGTTTGTTTCGTAGTTTCGTTAGCTTTTAGGCCAAACACAACGCAAACTGTCCCTCCGTTGTGTCTCTTGCTGCATAGTAGTTGGTGATGCACTCAGCTGCGGTATCACTCGGGGCCGGGGGTTTGATGAGGGTTAGCAGGCAGTCAATGGCTGTACGAAACGGGCAATAAAAGTTGTTTTGAGAAAGTGTGAGTCACTGCAACCACAAGAGGTCCTTGAGAATGCAGCCATAACTGAAATATTATGCAGTCAGCTGTAGCAGAAAATGAGATTAGCCGTGGACAGACACAGAGGTGCACACTCACTCAATCACACGCACGCATGAGACCAATTGCATGAATCTCCTGGCGGAGAAAAAAAAATGACAAATTGAACTCCAGTAGTAAGAAATTAATTGGGTTGGGATTAGGGCTGCAACAACGAATCGATAAAATTCGATTATTAAAAGAGTTGGCAACGAATTTCATTATCGATTCGTTGTGTCGCGCGACTATTACGCCACTCAATAAGTCGCAGAGATGTTTGAGTATAAAAAAAAAAAAAAGAGCGGATCGGAGGTAGAGGAAAGACCACCGGAGAGACCCGTAACGTTCAGTACGACCTAAGTCATCCAAGGTGCGGAGCATTTCACACTAAATAAATCGAAAAGGTGTGTTAATTGCAAGATATGCAAAAGCGACATGGCACGGGAGCACCACGTGATGATTCAGCACCTAAAACGTAAACATGTTGGAGCCCTTGATGAGGAGGAAGGGAGTTCAACAGCAGGGTAAGTCACTACAGAATCCTACTTTTGTTCCGTTTTGAAGTGAGGAACTAGGCGCGTTCGATGTGCGGATCCGCCCGGTGTCCGCAGCGATGACAAGTTAGCGTTAGCTCGTTAATAACAGTAGTAAAGCAGGGGTGGTATAGTTTTTATTCACTCGCCTTTTTTTATCCGATTCATCGATTAATCGAAAAAATAATCGACAGATTAATCGATTATTAAAATAATCGTTAGTTGCAGCCCTAGTTGGGATGAACCTGTTTTAGCAATAATAAATAAAGGTTTAACAGCTCTTTGCTCCCACAGCGTTGGTCTATGACGGCCTGTTGTCCGTCGTCCACGTCACTGATGATGGACTGACAATCCTGGAGCCGCTGGCGATTACGGATACTCATGTGGTGGTGAAGGTCCCTAACCTCTCCGTTTGTGGCCTGGTCTGGGATATCTACAAGAGGTTTCGGGACATCTCGCTGCCAATAAAGGGCCAAGTTCTGCTGTTCCTCCGATCCGCGTACGTCAGTGATCAAATTCTCAACGTGTTTCTGCTGCAGGACAACATCCCTGTGATCGAGGTAAAGCTATCTGTCATATGTGCTCACCAGCAACTTAAACTCTTGTTTTAAGCCACAGCTGTCTCCACAAAGCCGATTCACACTTTGCTCCTCGTGCTGTCAAATCTATCTGAACTGTAAATCTTCAGATTGTTTGTTTTGTTTTTTGTAGTTTTTTAGATTCTCTCTCAGCATGTATTTATATCTGCCAGTAACATTCGTGATACTTCTACC